>WBNM01002488.1:114830-136007 GCA_013399055.1 Ramphastos sulfuratus
ACTTACTGATGGTGAATTCAATCCCCTCATCCAGATCATCAATGAAGATATTAAACAAGAGTGGGCCCAGCACTGATCCATGGGGGCCACCACTAGTGACTGGCTGCTAACTGGTTGTGGCACCATTCACCACCACTTTCTGGGCCTGGCCCTCCAGCCAGTTCTTAACCCAGCACAGAGGTGCCCCTGTCCAAGCCAAGGGCTGCCAGCTTGGGCAGGAGTTTGCTATAACAGAGACAGTGTCAAAAGCCTTGCTGAAATCCAGGTAGACTACATCTACAGCCTTTCCCACATCCACCAGGCAGGTCACCTGGTCATAAAAAGAGATCAAGTTGATCAAGCAGGACCTGCCCCTCCTAAATCCATGCTGTCTGGGTCTGATTCCCCTGGCCATCCCGTGGGTGCTCTGTGATTGCACTCAGGATGATAGGCTCCCTTGTCTTGCATGGCACTGAGGTCAGGCTGACAGGTCTGTAATTTCCTGGGTCCTCCTTCTGACCGTTCTTGTGGATAGGCACCACACTGGCCTGCTTTGAGTCTTCAGGGACCTCTCTAGTGAGCCGTGACTGTTGATAAATGATGGAGAGTGGCTTGGCCAGCTCATCTGCTAGCCTTCTCATCACCCTAGGCTGGATCCCATCTTGTCCCATAGACTTATGAGGATTCAAGAGGCTCAACAAGTCCCTAACTACTTCCTCCTGGTAGCAAGGCTGCTTTGCTTCCTGACCCCACCTACCAGCTTAGGAGGCCAGCTGTCCTGGAGACAACCTACCTTGCTTTTGAAAATTGAGGCAAAGAAGGTGTAACACCTTAGCACCTCTGTCTTTTCCTCATCTCTAGTCACTACGTTCCCCTCCTTGTCCAATAAAGAGTGGAGGTTACCCTTGCCCCTCTTTTTGTCATTAATATATTTATAGGAACACTTCTTGTTATCATTCACAGCAGTAGCCAGTCTAAGTTCTAACTGGGCTTTTGACACTCTGATATAGTTCCTACATGACCTAGCAACATCCTTAATTTTTTTCCTGAGTTACCACCCCCTCTTTCCAAAGGTGATATGCCCTCTTTTTTTCCCTGAATTCCTTTACAAGTCACTCGCCCATCGAGGCTGGTTGTCTTCCCCGGTGGCTCTGCTTTCAGCACATCAGCATAGCCTGTTCCTGTGCCTTCACGATTACTTTCTTGAAGTAGGACCCTTTTATCGTTCAAGTAGAAAATGACTAAACAGCAGTTTAGCTTCATGAATTAGTTTATTCTTAAATTGGTTTCCTTCTCAGGAAAAAAATCTGAGAATAGATTGTTTAGTGGAAAATCTTTAGTATCTATTTCAGGAACTATAAACAAGTTTAGAGTGTTCAAAAACATGTAATGCAGACTGTTCTGAGGTAGCTATGAGGAAAGTCAGCAATTGCAAATGATGCAACACAGCACCATGCATATGAGTTCACTTACAAAGACTCCATAGGGCACACTCATGCACAGCTTGACACAAACTTGATACAAGCATCAGAGCAGTGCTTCTGTCTTGACTGTGGTTTGATCACCTGTCTGCATCAGCACCACTAGCAAAACCACGCCTGTGACTAGTAACATCAGCTCAGGTATTCTTCATCTGCAGTATATTTGCATGGATGTTGTGGGTTTAAAGAGCCAACAGAATGAAGCTCTCAAAGGAATTGGAGGAAAAACAGAATTATATTTAGAGAGAGAGATACAGACAGAAATTACAAAGCAGATTCAATATCCATAGCGACCCCCTGGAATTTCTCCCGAACCCAAAATTAAATCTGTAATCTCCAGTGCTCCAATCCTCTCCCCCACCGTGCCTCTGCCATCCAAGAGGCCTAAACACAAACCTCTGGAGGCCCCAAAACAGGCTTACTCCTTACATGTTTGTCCTGATAAAGCAGCTCCAGACAGACAGAAGGCTGGAGGGGGAGGAAAGGAGAACAAGCTGGGCTCGCTGTGAGTTTATAAAGAGATAGCAGAATTGTGGGATTGAATGACAATCTTCTAGTCCCTAGAGGATTCTTTTAACCTTATAGTTACCAACCTGGGACAACGGGTTTTGAAAATGCTGCCCTAAAGGTATTGACCAGTGCATTAAAATTACTGCATAAAAACAGGGATAAACGAAATGTAGCATGTCGTATGGCTTTGTGTCTTTACCCATAACGTCATTTTTTAGCAAAATAAGGGAATGAGGGAAGCTTACATAGTGGTCCACAAATGGCCAGATTCAGATTTTGTTTAAAACAGCTTTTTCTAATTATTGATACTTTAATTAAAATTCAGCTTTGCTAAGTGTCTCTGTTATGAAGTGTGTCATGTTAGACTGCAAAGGAAATATTTGCCTTGAGTCATTGCTATTTGAAAGAGGACATTTTACTCAGTAAACAATACTTTGTAATTTATTGTAATTAAAAAAAAAATGTATCTGTGTGTGTTTGGACAATCTTCAATTTCAGTGGACAATATGGTGTATAACCTAGTATTCATGGTGCAGTGACAAGTAGCTATACTTGATTCAGCACTGACTTTTTTCTTAATTTCTCATAGAAAATATTTCTGCTCCTTAGCATCTCTGCTGTAAAATTTATGATATTTATGAAGTCTCAGGATATTGCTTGCACAAAGGACAATAGTAAACTTGTCAATATCTCTAAGCTACCTTTTAAAGCACTATGAGTATCAATTTGTCTTAAGCACAAGATTGTATTCATTTATTACCCATCAGAGTTTTTTAGACTAATCAGCAGACAAATGAATTCTGTAATTATTAAGCCTACAAACAGATGGCCATTGACAGTGTCAGTGAGGCTTGTCACTTTCTAGAAACAAATGCTGGCATATTTTGCACATTTGCTGGCCATGCCCCAGAATCTGAGTAAGGGCTCTTGAAAAAATTATTTGTAACATACACATTCGAAAAATCAGCGTAATGAGCTCTCATGTTCCTTTTCTGTAGTTCCTAAATTCAGTCTATGCTTTTGCTTCTCCAGACCCACACCAGTAATTCGCTGGATTAAAGAAGGTGGGGAACTGCCAGCCAACAGGACGTTTTTTGAAAACTTTAAGAAAACTCTCAAGATTATAGATGTTTCTGAAGCTGACTCTGGGAACTATAAGTGTATAGCAAGAAATACATTAGGTTCTGCTCACCATGTCATTTCAGTGACTGTGAAAGGTAATACTAAAACAATATTTAACGTGATACTGTCAGTGTCTAGAATGCAAGAGTTAACTAAAATTTCTTGGATAAGATACAGCTGAAAGGAAGAGTGATGATGGTAAAAATTCCCTGAAGAAATTATTATTAAACCAGCTGATTGTCTTTTTTTTTTTCCTCTTGTAAAGCATTAGGCTAATTTGGGATAGTACTGTAACAGTAGTAAAATAATTTCTTATCTTATACCAGTGCTACACTTAATTTAGATCCTTTGATAATCTGTCATTAGACTGCCTCTTTCCATTGTTTTTTTTTCTCACCATCTCTCTTCTTAATCTCCATATTTATTTTCTCCCATCTTTTTTGCTCTCCATTCACATAGCTCGGATTCTTTCTCTTCTCTTACTATTGTGTTATGGTCATATATTCCTCTTTCTCTCTTAATTTACATTTCTGGGTTTCTGCCCAAATAGGAATTGTAAGTATGTTTTGAATACTATACAATACAAAAAAACCTGGAATGACAGCTAATTAGTCATTGAAAAAAATCAGCTGTAGTGCTTACTTTGCATGCTAAATAGCCATTTATTTTCTTGTAGACCAGCATAATTTTATGATCACATCCAATGTCCTTTTTAAGAGCAGCGGTCCATCAATCCAAAATACAAAACTTGATTGCAATTTATAATAACATATGCTGTTTGTGGTTACTCACCATAAAGGGGTGGAAATATAGATGAATATCTTATGGTAAGGACAGTGTTCCATTCTTTTTGAGTGCTCTGTGTTTTCAGCTGTCTCAGGTAAACATCTGGCCCCACTTAGAGAGACCAAGCACTTCGCCATTTGTAAATTTCATCCTTTTTATGTAATCAAACCTAAATTCATTCCTAACAGCCTTATGGCTGTGAGCACGGATATCTCAAATTAATCAAAACACAATTGTAGTCTTTCCAGATGCCATCTTTAGATAAATTTTGCTTTCTTTAGGAAAGGCAAGTTAAATGCAAAGCAGGCAACCCTGAAGGGAACAAAGAACCTCTTGTTGCTTATCTCAGTATTTTAATGCAGTGGGTAGCTAATAGCTCGGTTTAACTGAAGTATAACCTACCAGTTAATCATTCAGTAGCACATGTAGAGAGATTGTGGGTTTTTTTGTTTATTTTTTTTGTTTGGTTTTTTGTTTTTGTTTTTTAAGTTACAGTGTAACTCTATGTCTATACATACCTTGTTTGAATTATTTTCTGGTAACCATGACTGTGCCCTATGATTTTCTGTGCATAATTTTTGAAAACAATTGGTGTGTTTCTGTTTCTAACCTCAGCTGCCCCATACTGGATAACAGCACCCAGAAACTTGGTCTTGTCTCCTGGAGAAGATGGGACATTGATCTGCAGAGCTAATGGCAACCCAAAGCCTAATATAAGCTGGCTAGCAAATGGCGTCCCTATAGCAAGTAAGATTTTAAATTACCTTACAGAAGAATGAGTAACAGAATATGAGGAATATCAGGGTGGGTTGTTGAGGTATTTTTTTTTCAAATATAAAAGAAGACCATCCATCTAAGTAGTTTTTGCCTGACAGGTGATAATAAATTCTGAATGAGATGATTAAAATACTGTGGTTCACAAAAGTAAAACAAAATATGCCTCTTGTGCTTGAAAACACTAAAATCTGTGACCATACTAGTAGTTATTCTGTCTGGTGTTCTCCAGGGAGTATTCTTGTAGAACCGAGGCCTTAGCAACAAAGCTGTCCCATCCCTATTTTACAAAGATACTGGCAGGGTGTAATTTTTACCATTGTTTTACTATGGCAGTCATGTTTCCTAAATCTCTCCTTTGCTGCCCCACTGCAGTGCTAGTTCTGTCTAGGAACCCTAAAGATGATACAAAAAGTCAAGTCTGTGGCTGATTAGAGTACTTTTACAGGGTTTGCAGCTTACAGTATGTTTCAGCCTTCCAGACTGCAGCACTACAAAGCAGCAGCAGCAAAACTGACTGAACGGGTCAGCAAATGCCTGGCAAACAGCTTGTGCCAAGTAGGTGTCAAAGAAAAGGAACCCCTAAGGCAGTGAAACAGCTGTTTCTGTGTGCATGGGTAAGAAAAACAACCCTGAATTAGTGACTGAGTCACTTAATTGTTGCAGTGTTATGACTGGCTATGCTGAATGACAGACACAAGATAGCTGCTATGTATAACAAAACTGTACTGGGGAGGAACTTGCTAGGGGACAATGCAATGTGGTGTCAGTTGGATTTGCACTTGGCTTGGCCCAGATCATAAAATCGTGCTTGGTTCTTCTAACTTAATTCTTGTCTTTCATGAAATGCTTTTATAAAAATAGACAATCTACTCCGTTAACTTGTGAGAGACAATGTGTGCTAAAATACTGTTCTGTGCTGACCTGTTGAAAGTATGACAGTATGACTTTCAGGAGCTTCAGATGTTTAAGTCTGTTGATGAAGTAAATGTCACAGAGTTTGGTACGTGGAGGAGAACCTAGGAAATAGCAACAGGCAAATGAGAAATTATTTTAAATGTTTGGAGTTGAACCTGAGAGAAAAATACGCAAGTTTGAGGGGAAAAGTGAAGATATAGATTGAAACAGAATTATTAGAAAGAACCTCTTTCAAGAATCTTGATTTCATGCAAATTGAGATCTCTAGCCTGAGATTTAAAATTTGAATTTCCATTGGTTAAATAAGTTATGTAAAGTATCATTAACCACCTCATCAAACAATGGTATTATAGGAAAACATTGATACAATTTTGTATTGTATGTGAATACATCACAGTGCACATCTTATAATCAAAGTCTGTTGCTTGTCCTGCTCTTTCCTTTCTGGCTTTTCAGTGTTGTCCTGGTTTGAGCCACGAGCTGCCCGAAGTGAAATGACATGAAGTAATTTACCCTAAAGGAGTAAATACACTTGCACAGAATTGGAGGTTAAATGGAAACAAAATTAAACAAAATACAAAACCAGAAAAGGTGCCAAAGTAGAAGCACATATTCAGAATCAATCCTAACCTAGCCCTGCCCAGACTCAGCCTCAAGACAGTAGGCCTCGACCAGCCAAAGCTCTTGCCCTGCCACACTCAACCTCAATAGGCCCTGAGACCTCAATGTCCCCCCACTAGGCCCAGTGGTGTAGCAAGAAATTAGCTTGCCAGCCAAGGCTGCAGAAGACCACAAACCCCCACAAACCAAGAAACAACGACTGCCGCACGCGCTCTGAGACGAGAGGAGGGAGGAAGAGCAAGAACCAGTTGTGAACTCCCCTTACATTGGGAGATACAGGAAAGGAGAATAGAATAACATTTTACAATATCCCGTCTGACCCCGCTAAGACTTTCTGGTCCCTAGAGAACTTTTCTCTCTGTGGCAGGACAATTTGTCCCTAAACCCATAACAAGCATTCTTCTTAATATTTTCCACACAGTTACCATTAACTGGTTTTTTTTGTCTCTTTTGAGGAGATTATTACCTTACTGTGTTGATGGTTTAATACATGTCTTTTTTCAGCTTCCTTGTCAGAGTTGAAGGACATGCTGTTCAAATGACAAGTAAATTTTCCAGAAGAGCAATGTGTGCTGTATTCTTGCAGGATAGGAGTATAACACTAAGAAACAGAGTATTCAGAAGAAACTGCAAGATGCCACTGAATTTCCTAAATAAAAGGGCAGCATATGTTGACCTCAAATAATTACCCACTTAAGTTCAGTAGGGAGGGGAAAAAAAAAAAAAGTTGATTGGATGCTCCAGTACATCGAGTCTGTCAGGACATCTAAGAAAGAGAAGCACTATGATCACAGAAAGTGCAGTTCTTCAGATTTGGTATAATGCTGAGTTATCAAAAGCTGGTCTGGAAACTATGAAGTACAGTGTGCCTTTTTGTTCACTTGTTACTAAATTATAGAACTGAGCCCCTCTGCTTCAGTGATTAGTAAATCGCTGTAAAAGGAAAATAAAGCAGCTGTTTCAGCTTCAGGGCAGTGCTGAGAGAGATACACCCGTGGCAGGATTTCAAAGAAAAAGAGCTACATTTGAATTTCAAAGCCCTGCTGTCATTGTATATCCCACGGTGTGCCTCCTGCGGCCTGGTAATCTGTTTGCAATACTTTAATTTTCTATTGGAAAGCACAACTGGGAGATGCTTAATTCTTCCGGTTTTGTTTTTCAAGAATAGAGTCAGACAAGGAATGGGGGATGTTAAAGAAAGAACCATTCGTCCGTGTATCAGTCAAAGAGCAAGGCTTAGATACCAGCAGGAAAAATGGAATAATGAAAAAAAATGTAGTGTGTCTTAAACTCCTATGAAAAAAAACAAAAACCTAGTGGTGTAAATTTTGTTGCAGATTATGTTAATCAGAGGGAAAAGATACTTTTTAGAGACACCAAAAAACTTCCTTTAAATGTTTTAATGAATTTTATTAAACAGTAATCCTTAAAAGAAAAACTCCAGCATGTGTGAAAAGAAAGCTGCTAAAGACATGGTGGAGTGATAAGGACCTAGCCTCCTAATATTTACTTACAGGAGTAATTCGAACTCATATATACAGTCCCGTTGAGGTCAATTAGAATTACTTCGGCAAGTAGCAATTGAAAGTTCAGACCATGACTCTGCCTTGCCTTGTACTCAATTAACACTCAAGATCTGCATTATTTATACTGCTGCATAATCCGTTGTGTTTTGCTGCTTAGATATTCATTCAGAATGGTTTTACAAAAGGGAAACCATGCATAAAGTATCTCAACTTTTAAGAAAGTAGCAACCCAGATTAATTGGGAAGGGGAAGCACTTTCATAATTGGACTTCAAAAAGGCATTGCAAATACTGCACAAAAGACTAATTTATTGGTTCAGTGGTTTACAGTTCATGATAAGCTATTAAATATTACACACGCTTAGATTTATACAAAGTAGTGCACTGAAAGGCACTGTTTATCTTCTTTCAATGTGTTCTTCACTTGTTTATATCACATTTCACTTTGAATCCTAGATTTTAGTTTGTCTCCATTAGTAATCACATTGAATTTAAGGGAGAAACATTAGCCCTTGGATTTCCTTCATGAAAGGCCTTGATAATCCCTGGCTCAAAGATTCGTCATCCATCATGTTCTCTGTTAGTACACACACAAGCTGTTCACCACAGCCAGTGGAGAAATGTACTGGACTCTGATGTCTTGAGGAGCTTAGTCTCAGAGAGGAGAAGATTGCTGGAGCAGACATTTATCCACTGCTTTTGCTGTCATTGTGTTGGAACTCTGCACCTGGCCTAGGAAATGCAGCAGGTCTTAAAACCTTTGATAATCATGTTCTTTTGTTCTGCACAAGATAGTTGAGGACAGTCATTACTAGTGCAGGTAATACCCTGCTGTCCCGTTGGAGCTAATACTACTACCAATATCAAAGACTTGGAAACAAGGATTTTAGTGATTACAGGAAAATACTTTGCTGAGGAACAAGTGCTATTGGTAAGAAAAGAGCATCTTTTTCCACGCCTCATCTCTTCCAGAATTAAATCTGTCACTTCACTCTAAGGAGTGGAGGAAGGCAAAACCGGATTACTTGAGTTTCTTGTTTTCCTTACTTAGGTTTGGTCTTGGTTTGATTCCATAGGTTCTCAAGTGCCTGATGCACTGTAATGCCCACCCCTACTATTTCACTACCAGTTCTACGGTCACCTCCAAAAGCATAGCTTCAAGCCTCCACCCCATACAAAAAAGAAACAAGAATTCTAGTCACATAACATTCCCTAAATTTATGATGTAAGATTTAGACAAATAAGGTCAGAGATGTGAGAAAACAATTCTGTCATGCTTTAATAGCCCCTGGTTTGGGTTTTCACATGATGTGAAGAAAGTTAGCAGCAGCCAGAGCAGCGTTAACTGAAAGCTCATTCATAGACTCTGTTATTTATGGTTGACAAAAAACCAGGTCTCTTAAGGGACATATCTTCATACCAAGCCACTTGGATACAGAATGATAGCTCAGCTTTACTAAAGAATTGAGTGACTAAGCAGTAGCGTTTACACAACAAGGCTTTGCATTACTATGTTAGTTTTCCAACAATCATATATAGTCACTGTGAATGCATAGCAGGACTGATCACTTTTGACTTGGTCTTGCTGAAGAAGACACAGGCATCTGAAGATGGTAGCGATTATTTCTGCTCTCTCCTAAAGAGAAACAATTCTCTGTTTTCACTGTGTTTTTCTATGACATTTTACTGATTTAGGTAAGAACAGCTCTTATAGTTGTCTAAAATGTATTGGTTATCATTGATATGGGGAAAATAAAAGTTTTTCAGCTTGATTTTAGCCAGAAGGAATCTCTGGTACGACATGAGGATGATATAAGTGTTTTCACTATAAAATTGAAACAATACTTACATACTATACAAACTATGATTATAATCAACAACATACTTCTGGGGATAAAAACCTCAAACCCCCAAAACTTAGATTACATTGTACTTACCAAGCAACAACACCCTAGTTCAGTGCTCTCTGAGACCTGCAGTCAAAGTTAGCAGAGCGAAAAACTTAGTGTCAGCTGGATCTCATGTTCACTCTGTTGTATTTCAGAATGGCGTTACAATATAAGGAACTCTGTTTTCAGGAATTACAATTTTCACACTACTAGCTTTTTTTAAACCATAGGAAATTACAGAATCCTAATTGAAGGTATATATATCTCCCTCCTAGTGTTCTATTTTTAATCAACATTGTTTGTTAGGTTATGTTAAAGCCACTGTATCACAGCATAGTTATGAGTGAAAGGAACACCTAGGCCAACTTTCCTGCTCAAAGCAAGGTCTTACATGCATCTGATTGGTCAGAACTATGCCCAGGAGATTTTGACGATCTCCAAGGACAGATACTCCAGTGCCTCTTGGGGCATAGAGTTTTGGGGTCTGAACACAGTCATGGTAGAAACTTTATGTTAAAGAAACCAAATACAACTCCAAGCAATGGAATACTTTTTTTCCCCAGTTTTACACAGACCTTAATGATCTGAGCTAAACAGTTTAAAGTCAGTGAAGCAATTTAATGTTGTAATAATTTTCTGCCCCAAATACCTATAGATCTTTCTTGCAGATCAGGCTGAAGTTCGTATCATTTATTTGGATTGATTCTATTATATACTGCATCATCAGTTGACAGATGTTCTGTTCTTCGTTGTGCCTTCCATCCTGAATATGCATAAATGCACATTGACCAGCAGTTAATAAGGAAAATAATTCAGTGGAAAAGACTAAAGCATCTCAAAAAAATCTAGTCTTTTTTTCCTCCTGGTTTCAAGGATAACGGTGGGTTTGAACTGCTTCTTTTTGGAGAGCACATTTCATTCTGGTTTTTTGGTTAGTTGAGATTTTTGTCCATAAAAAAATGTGATGATGGTGCCATAGTGGTTATTTAAACATTAACAAAAGTGATTGCTTGGGCTGTCTGAAGTTAATGAATCATAGAATGGTTTAGGTTGAGGTCCCTTCCAAAGATCATATATTTTCAACCCCCTGCCATAGGCNTGATGCAGCCCAGGACACAGTTGGCTGTCTGGGCTGTGTGCAAATGTTGCCAGGCTCATGTTGAGCTTCTCATCACCCCAGACCCCCAGGTCCTTTTCCTCAGGGCTGCTCTCCAACCATTCACCACCCAGCCTGTATTTGTACTTGGGATTGCGCCAACCCAGGTTCAGGACCTTACACTTGGTCTTGTTGAATTTCATGAGGTTGGCTTGGGCCCACCTTTCCAACCTGTCCAGGTCCCTCTGGATGGCAAGTCAACTGTGCCACACAGCTTGGTGTCATCTGCAAACTTGCTGAGGGTGCACTCATATGCATTCAGATGAACAGAACATATGCAGGGTATTGATGAGTAACTATGACAAAAATATCTGACAAAGCCTGTACTTTCTCTGTACAGGAATGTGCTGTACATGGCTTTAGAGTCAACAAGTTGTCTTGTACAAAGTAATGGCAAAATGACATGAAAACAGACAATCAGGTCTTAGTTTATGAACATGTTTATGTCCTCTCTGGACAGAGTCTCAGTGCTTTTTGCACTAAATTTTGGCTGTTACAGGGCACCTGTTCAACTGTCTGTTACAGCAGCAGAACTTCTATAGCAAATCCTCGTAATTCATTATCTTGATTGTACAAACCCACTTCAAGTATTCTGTAATCCTGTGCTATTTTGCCTGTCAGTGCCAAATTCAGATGTGGCACACGTGTTGCAAGTGTTTTCTCCTTCTTGTGTTGCTATGCTGTAATATATCTGGAATCCTTGTAAAGACAGGCAGTGCTTGACTGGCCCTGCCATTGCTCTTTTCACCCAGGAAAAGAAAAGGACTGAAGTACTGCATGCCTTCTTTGCATCAGTCTTTACTAGCAAGACTTACCTTCAGTGATTCCTGATACCAGAGACCAGGGGGAAAATCTGGAGTGTGATGTACTCTTGGTGGAAAGGGATCAGGTCAGGGAATACTTTAGCAAACTAGATGTGTGTAAGTCCATGATCCCTAATGAAATGCACTCACAAGTGCTGAGGAACCTGGCAGATACCATTGCAAGGGTACTGTTGATGATCTTTAACTGATCGTGATAACTGGGAGAAGGGCTCAAAGATAGAGGAAAGCAAATGTTACTCCTATTTTCAAGAGCAAAAAGACGATTGATGTATGGGCTTGATAAGTGAATTGGATAGAAAAATGCTTGAACAGCCAGGCCCAGAGAGTGATGATCAGTGGCGTGAAGCCAAGCTGGAGACCAGTAACAAGTGATGTACCCCTGGAGTCAGTCCTGTTTAACCTCTTTATCAATGATCTGGATGGTAAGGCAAAATGTATCCTCAGAAAGGTTGCTGATGACACAAAACTGGAAGCAGTGGCTGATACAGCAGAAGATCATGCTGGTATCTAGAAGAATCTCCACAGCTAGAGAAATGGGCTGACAAGAGCTTTGTGGAGTTCAATAACAAGTGCAAAGTTCTGCACCTGAGGAGGAGCAACCCCATATACCAATACAAACTGGGTGTCACCTAGCTGGATAGTAGCTTGGCACAAAAGAATTTGAGTAGACTTGAATATCATGGTGGATACTCAAACTGATCACGAACCAGAAATGTGCCCTTGTGTCAAAGAAGCTAGTGCTATTCTAGGCTGTATTAGACAAAAGTATCACCAGCAGATCAAGGGAAATGATCCTTCCATAATCTGAACACAGTCCAAACTGTAGATAGCTCTGCTTAAGTAGGAGGTTGGACTAGATGATCTCCAGAGATCTCTTCTCTGTATGTGCAACAGTGCATGCTAATGATCATTAAAGCAGCTGAAGGATGCAGTATCTATGCTTTTAGAGCCAGCCCCTGCAAAACGTGATACACGGGCAAAGATGTGTAGTTTTCACAGAATCACAGAATGTTAGGGCTTGGAAGGGACCCTGAAAGATCATCCAGTCCAACCCCACTGCCAGAACAGGATTACCTAGAGGAGGTCACACAGGAACACACCCAGGAGGGTTTTGAGTATCTCTGAAGAAGTAGACTCCACAACCTCTCTGGGCAGCAGTTGGTGGGAGGATGAAATGTGTCTGAGGACAGACTGTTGAATAAATGCCAGTCTCAACAGAGGGCTTTCTAAAATCAGTGCCCTTCAGCATGCAAGTGGCTACGCCAGGCAAGTGGAGGCGCTAACTAGACATTTTCCTCAGGTTTGGTTGGTGGGTTGGTTTGTTTGGATTGGTTTCAGGATGTTTTTGTTTTCTTTTGGGCCCAACAGCTTGAAGCCCTTCTCTGAGAACATGCATCTATGTCCTTTCTTCCAAATAACTGAAGAGGACTATCTGTTTTTATGCTTAAATACAGCAGTGAGAAGGGAAGATGGTAGCTTTCATTTTATATGATAATAGCTGGGTCGTACTCTAGGATCCATTTCTCTCTTCAGTCATATATGACTGAATTAATGGCTTCCATTTCTCTGAAGGGGCCCTACCCTTAGCCTGTAAGATATTGTGTGTGGGAGTGTGTGTGAGTGTTTTTTCACGTGCATGCATTAAGGATCTGTCTGCTGCAGGAGTCAGAGGGCATGGGAGTGAAGCCCAGAGCATGGATAGGAAGTAGCTGTAATTGGAATGGCTATGGGCAGGTCTTCTATCTCCTGGGATGTCGATTGTCCATATTTTCCATTTAACAATGATTTGTATGGAGAAACAGAGCACTTGCCACAGCTGGCTGGCTTGCCTGCTGGGCTACTCACCTGCTCCATCTAATTTCAGCTCATGAGCCTTTTAATGAAAATGGCATTTACATAGAATAAGAAGTAATGTGAAATACGGAACACAATAGGATATAAGCAAAAGAAGAGGAAAATAAGTGCCAGAAATCTACAGAATAAACTTTCTAAATTCTGGTAGTACCCTTTTCTTTTTCCATGTTTTTGGATTTGTGATACTGATTTCAATTCAGAATGATGGAAATAAGACTTAAAAATTAAACTGGAAGCTGTTCTTGAGGTATCTGTTTGGAAATTGATGTAATTGCTTTATGTGCAGAATTGCTTTAGAGTTCACTCAAGGTGGAAATACCCTTACACAGGAGCACAGAACTGTGGTCTCCTTCATCTGGTTTCTTCTCTTCTTATTTTGGTGTCTGCTTATTTTGGCAGATTTGAGAAAATATAAGAGAAATTTCTCAAGGTTTTTTACGGATAAGTACTGAGATTTTTGTCACTTACAGAAAATTTATATTAGTTAGTTAATTGGTCTCTTCTCTGTATCTGAATAAACAAGAAATTATTTGATACAAAAGTGCCTTCCACAAATATATTTTATTCATGCTCCAATAAAATGTCAGGGTGTTAGTCCTATTAGTATATCAATAATTACTTGTTTTTATTATTTTCTTTAAAAAAATAAAAATATAATTTATGCATTTTATGCAGTGCAGTGTTGCGAGCAAAATTTTTTGTCTGTTGTACCTCTTCAGTACCATCCAGTTGTACCATAGCCAGCAGCTATCATTATTCATCTGTATCTTAAAATTTTCTTTTCAGTTATATTCTTGATTATTCTGGGATGGAAGAGCTGTTTGACAGCTCAGGCTGCAATGCCACTGTATAATTCTTAAGATAAGGGAAAGAGTGCCACCTACTGAATTACTTACACTGCTCTTGTGAGGACTCTTCATTTTGTGTTAAAGAGAATTGCTTATGCTTTACTGAGTAAGGCTGTTTCTGTGTTTGGAGGATAATGATTTGAAAAGCTGAAAACTTTAAGTTGCAGCGTACTGTATGATTTTTGACAGCTTTTTTCTTTTGACATTGAGAAATATTTCCTTATTTTTCTTATACTGCTTGCATCTTGTCATATAAGTAGCTTTCTTCACTGTTGCATGCAAAATATAACTTCAGCTTCGTTTTTTAAAACAATATAAAACACATTTCAAAAAATGGGAACTCTGTCATCCTCAGTTAAATATTCGTAGAAGAACTTCATCAGTCATATTGTAATGAATCTGAACCAGTGAACACTCATCCAAGAAATCAGACTCAAGGTCATTCAAAATTATTTCTCTTTTCAGAAGTATGAAATATATCATCTTAACAGTAGTTTAGAAAACGTTTGGGGGTTTTATGTGATTTTTTGTTTTGGTTTTTTTTCACAGTTGCTCCAGAAGATCCTAGCAGAAAGGTAGATGGTGATACCATTATTTTCTCACATGTGCAAGAAAGGTCAAGTGCTGTTTATCAATGCAATGCTTCTAATGAATATGGATACCTGCTAGCAAATGCATTTGTTAATGTTCTGGGTAAGAAACAGATTTTCTATTTTTACATGTTCTTCGTTTGTCTCCTGCTGCTACACTTGCATGCTCAAGCCTTGCTGAAGGTCTTCAGTTGGATGTATTTCCTGAGCCCTGTAAAAGGCAAGGCAAAAGAGCACAAAACTTACCTTGTCTTTTGTAGAATATTCCTGAATTTCACTTTCACTATTCCTAAGTAAGAGGGATACTTGTGAAAGCTGGAGAAAACTTGGAAGAAATTTTATCTCTTTTGTTTGTTTATATGAATCATAGAACCATTAAGGTTGGAAAAGATCTCTTGAGAGCATCACGTCCAGCTGTGAACCTAACACTACTATGACCACTAAACCATGTGCTGAAGTACCATGACTACACATTTTTTTTAATGCCTCCAGGGATGGTGACTTTACCACTTCCTTGGGCAACTTGTTTCAGGCAAATGGAAGTATAAGAAATAAGGCAGGAATTATATTCCTTAAGTTAGTATGTTTCAGTAAAATGTCATTGATGAGGGATGTTTTGGATTAGTTAAATAGATGTTCTCTTAATTGCTGTTGCAATGGGACATGATTATGTGTTTGCCTTGAAGGCCTCTCAGGAATGTTTTTTTTTTTTAGCTACACAATGCTGAGGCCTCTCATTCTTCTCACTGAATTTATCAAATCCAGTAGCAAAATCCTGAACAGCATGGCCTCTAAAGATTCTCCTGCAAGAACTGGCAGATTTTTTGATTGAGAGACACTGTCTTTTAAGTAAAAGAATATACAGGTGTTTCACCAGTTACACATCTTAGCTTCTTTCTGCCTGCATATTTATTCAGGATTATGTAGTTCAGTCTGTTCCCAGGAGTTTCTCTTCTTGAAGTATATTCTGATTTAAATTTTCCAATTAAAATTATTGCCTTTGGTGCCCATCCCTGTAACTTGTAAACAAGGGAGAAACATTTGTTTTTCACAAGATAATTCTCCTATACTTCTGTTTCCTTGGGCTATTGGCAGTAGAGCATGGTTGGACCTAGTCTGAGACCAGAAATCACTCCACAGAGTGATGTTGACATATAGTTCTTCAGGCCATTTTTAATGTCTTAGTATTTTGTATTTGCCTCTTTGTATCTATATTCAGATGTCTTTTGTCTTTTCAGCTGAGCCACCACGAATTCTAACTCCTGCTAATAAACTGTATCAAGTGATTGCAGATAGTCCAGCATTGCTAGACTGTGCTTATTTTGGTTCACCTAAACCTGAAATTGAATGGTAAGCTATAGTTGCTGTGCTTATGCTAAAAGAGACAGTTATATTTATGAGGAAAAACCATCTTTAATTTTAAAACTACTTTTACTATAGTTTTTAAATAGTACATTTTAAAATATGTGTTAATTGCAATATGCTAATACAGTATCACATACCCTTGACATAACCACAGTTATCCCTACAGAATCAAGTTTAAATTTCATTATATGATTCTATCTGCAGTTTATAATTTTGTAATTCCAAGTTTGTGTTTTTTGATAGTAAAATACAACAGAATTTAACTGTGAAGTTGGATAATTATATTACTTTTTATATAAAGGTTTAAAGGAGTGAAAGGTAGCATCTTGCGTGGAAATGAGTATGTTTTCCATGATAATGGAACCTTGGAGATTCCAGTGGCTCAAAAGGATAGTACTGGTACATACACATGTGTAGCAAGGAATGCATTAGGAAAGATACAAAATGAGGTGCAGCTGGAAGTTAAAGGTAAGAAATCAACAATTCTTTCATCACATGTTAGTATGGAATTGCAGACTTTCTAAATATCTAATAGTTATTTTAAATTTCAGATCCAACAATGATAATTAAACAGCCAGAATACAAAGTGATTCAGAGATATGGCCAGGTTTCATTTGAGTGTATAATAAAACATGATTCTACTTTATTACCAACAATTACATGGTTGAAGGACAATGATGAACTGCCGGATGATGAAAGGTATGGATAAAACAGTTTTCCTTTATTTATAATTTTCTAGTTTGTGTTGTCTGCTCCTTTTCCTGATCTTTGAAAGGAACATATTGACCTATTGACATTTTCCAAAGGCTCATCAATGTCATCACTGTCCTGTATCTGCTGGCTAAAAAACTTACCTAGGGTGGTGAAAACAAAAGACAGGATTAAAAAAAAAAAAAAAAAGAAAAAATTTTTACTTGTTTCCCTTGACCATGTATATCAGCTGTAGGGAGAAGGTAATTGGCATAGGAAGCCAAATAGATAATGGAAGACTATTTTGCCCTGGATCACAGATAAATAAAAGTTGTTTGAGGATATTTGGAGATAAAAGTGCATTAGGATAGACCATTACTATGGGACCATGGTCAAGAGCAATGTAGGAATGCAGACCCATAGCTGACATTACTGTCTAGGTATCTGCTGAAATAGACAGGCATATGGGACTTGGTAATGTCTTCTGCAAGCTTCTTATAACTACCAGTGATTGAAAAATCAGTGGCTGAATCTATTGTATTTACAGGTTTCTAGTTGGTAAAGACAACTTGACCATTATGAATGTAACTGATAAAGATGACGGAACATACACTTGCATAGTTAATACTACTCTGGACAGTGTTTCAGCAAGTGCTGTGCTTACTGTTGTTGGTAAGAATACTTTCAAAATTTATGGTAGCAGAACTGTATTATGTTACTGTTAAGTATGAAAATGGTGTTACATTTAAAATGAAAAGCACAAATGTTTTGGTTTCTAGGACAGGGCAGAGAAAATACCTGTTTGTAACTGTATTTTGCTTTTTATAAAACACAGTCTTACAGTCTTAAAGTCATCTACTTGCAAAAGGGTTCAGCAGCTATATGCAATTTCATGCTGTATAGATTTTTATTTGGATCACAACTGAGCTAACAGAGTAGATTATGTATTGCAGACTATTTAAGTGTAGCATGCTATCTGAGGAATCTCTTTTGCTGCTAAATTGTGCTCCAGAAAACTTGGCATTGGTAACTGTCTGATTTTTCAAGGATTTTCTTTTTAAAATAGTTTTTTCTCTGTTAAATTTCTGTGATTTCAGATTGTTGTAAAATATATTACTGCCCCAAAATATCCATTCTTCTAGTTTGTAAGAAAACTTTAAGTAAATGTCCCGAACGATTCTTCCTTGAGTTCATTCTGAGATTCAAATGTTAAAACTCTGTGGTGATCATGTGCGCCAAACATCTAGTATTTAAAAGTTTTTATGAGATTGCTTACTTTATTTTCTTGGTCTATCTTAATTTTTAAAATGGATAAAGTATTCAAGAATACTTTTATAACTTTTCATTGAAGAGTTGTCAATGTATTATTTTAAATCAACCATTTACTCTAAAATAGTTAACTCTTCTTTGTCTCTAATAATTATAGTCTTAAATGACCTACAGTATTCTGTTTCTTTGGCTACTAACTGATTAAATCCTCTATATTAATGTTCTTTTCAGCTGCTCCCCCAACTCCAGCTATCATTTACGGTAAACTAATACGAAGTTCTCTTTCTAACATCATCTATCACAGTATCACAGTATCACAGATTATCTGACAGATTATTTCTCATTTGCCTATCATAAAAGTGCAACACATTTTCTTTTATTTCCCTTTTTCCTGTGTCTGTCTGGTGTGTGTGGTTTCATCCCATTTTATCAGCTACTTCATTATTGGTGTATTGGACTTTGGAGTTTTACAGTGCCGACTGATTTGTATTTTAACAAAGAAATTATTTTCAGAGTTAAATTGTTTTATCTAAGATTGATTACAGTGTGATAACATTTAATGAAAATCAGTTACATAAGTATAAAATAAGTTAAATATCTAAAAACTAAATCCACATGTTCATTGAAAGCTATTTTACTATCAAAGAACATGCACCAACCAAATTATATTATTTTTTTGCATAGTTTTTTTATGTCAGCTTTGTAAGCCTGGTGTACTTTATTTTTTCATGCTTTGTCTTCATTTTACTACACTTACAAAATGTATGGTACCATATTGACCACTTTGGTTTATGATTGATGAAATTGATAATAAGGAATTTAAAGCTGAAATTGTTGCAAAAATCTGTCAGTCATGTGGAGTTAAATTTGTTAGTAAAGAACCTTTAACATGCTTTCTTAATTTTGGTTTTAAAAAACAATGCAGTATGCCTAAATCATTTCTAAGTGTGACAATCTTAAGCATTTCTCTGTAAATCCTATCACATTCAATGAAATGCTTATCTATTCTTAAATGAACCTACTCATTAGTCTCAATTATTTATTTTTTTTTTTACAAGTTATATAATTAATTGTTTTCAGCAATTTGGAATAGACAATTACATCTTTATGCATTTTAAAGGATGTATCTTAACACTTTTCGTGGTATTTCAGCAGTCCTTGAAGTACAGCAGAAAGTAAATGACGTAGAAACCTGAAAAAGTCTTTTATTGGAACTGTATCTGTTCTGAATTCACATTTGTGGTGATTCTGGAAAGCTTCTTTGTTGTGAATGCTTCTTTATTTTCCACGTAAATATTTCTACTTACAGTAGATAATCAACCATAATCATTAAGAGATCAGCAAAATGCGTATTTCCTAATGCTTTGCATCTCATTACATCACATTTTATCACAGTGTGATCAGATGTAGATGAAATCCTATCTAGATTTTTGTTAGTGTGTAGAAATTTTCAGATGTATCAGTTGTCTATTTTATCTCTGTGTTTGTAACAGTTGCATGCTAATGGTCATTATGTCACCCTTACAAGAGTAGATCTGCCCTGCTCTATTTATGGAATTCCTTTGATTGTAATGTAGGGTTTTTTAAAAGGTGAAACAGCTTTTATTTATGAGTATTTACTTTGTGTTCATTTGATTTACAGCTCGACCAAATCCACCTTTTGACTTGGAATTGACAGGTCAGCTAGAAAGAAGTGTTGAACTCTCGTGGATACCAGGAGATGAAAATAATAGTCCTATTAAAAGTATGTGTGCTTGTATCTATTGCATTATGTTAACAGCATTGCCTTAACTTTTTTTCTGGTTCCACCAGTCTGATGTAAATGTTGAGTTCAGCATGGGAGAATGGTAAACTAATTTGCTACTGAATGTTCTCTAGTGTATAGCAACCAGAAAGACTTATTTACTGGTCCGAGGAGCTGAGCTGTTGATCCAGAAGCCTGTACTAGTTAGCGCAGAAATTAATACTGATGTGAGCTCTATCTGACAAGATCCAGTTGTACGAATGTAGACTTGTTCATCAGTTGTATGCTTCTGAAGGAGAGAGCTACTAACATCTTCTATGAACTTTCTTGTAATTCTCATTAATTTGAAATAGAAGAAGTGCTAATATCTGTAGAAATTATCCATCACTACTGATATGGAGGCTTATTCTTTATGAAAATATAAGGCAGATAGGTTCTCTGGGTTTTTCCTGCTCCAGAGACTTTAGGGAATGAAGCATGTTCATAAGGTAGAACATAAACATTTATAAGCTTTTGAGAAAGGAAATTAATCTTAAATGCTATCTATGCCCAGTAGAGCATGATGAAAGATAGCTCTTGTTAATACTGAGCAGAGAGGAGGGATGGGAATTTAGGAGGGATATAGAATGACGTTACTCTTTGTTGTCCAGAAGATAACAGGATCAGAAAGATTTGTTTTGAGCAGCTTAATATAGTAATTTCCTTCTCACATTGTGTACTTTTAGTTAATAACTGCCACAAGTTACCGCATACAGTGTATACAGTGTGTTTGGAATGCAAGTTAGGCAGGCTTATTCAGCGCTGCTTTCCAGGGTCTGATTCTGGTCAGTATCAACACTGAACACAAGCTATAAGAATCACGCATCTGGGAAGGAATTTTTTTTTAACTAGAATGTCACACTTTTCAAAACATATCAAAGATTTTGATGGCATTTCAATGAAATACAAAGTGATTTTGCTGATGTTTTTTACACTTTACAACTTGTCTAATGTATATCAACTAGTAATGTGCTTTAAAAAATATAATACATATATATGCCTAATGAAAATAATTAATAAATCATAGAATCGTAAAATGGTAAGGTTGGAAGGGACCTCAAGGATCATCTAGTTCCAACCCCCTGCCATAGGCAGGGACACCTCCCACTAGTACAGGTTACTCAAGGCCTCCTCCAACCTGCCCTTGAACACCTCCAGGGAGGGAGCAGCCACAACCTCCCTGGGCAACCTGT
>WBNM01002488.1:136558-150258 GCA_013399055.1 Ramphastos sulfuratus
AATCACCTCTGCTTTGTTTTCCATTTGCCTTAGCAGAGCTTTCAGCAGGATCTGCTCCATGAACTTGCCAGACACAGAGGTGAGACTGACTGGTCTGTAGTTAGGATGAGATATGCAAGCTTTAAGTCCAGAAGGGTAAGAGTAGTACTATTTATCTTGGACATGTCGATTTCTCAAACTATTTTGCATTGTTTCTATGTGATACTGTAAGTATTCTAAAAGCAATTTCTAGATACCCTTCAGCATTTCTTTATTAGTGCAAACAGGATGCACTCTGAGTCAAATTTTGACATCCTGTCCCTACCTGCACATGAGATAGGGGAAAATTTTTGTAATACAACACACAAACATTTAATTCATATGTGAATTTCATATATTTAAATTTAAGGCTCCATGGAATGTACTCATACCACATATTCTTCCCTTCTCCTCCTGACAATTCCTCTTAAGTATTTCAAAATTTATATCTCACACCTATGAGCAGGAAATTATTTTGGCTGTTTCGCAGCTGTAAAAAAAATGCCCTTTTGTCTTTGATAAGGAATATTATTTTCATGTTGACTTCTACAAACCTGTTAATTCCTGTGGTTATATACTCCATAGGGTCTTAACAGTAATCATTGTAGTGTTCACACAGGGAACTCTCAAGTAATTTAGTTTCTGAACACAGATTCCTTGACATTCTTGATAATACTGAAAAGTGCTCTCAAAAAACTTCCTCAAGTATTGGTTCTTGACTTTAAATAGTTCTCTAAGCCATTTTCACTGGGGAGAATGGAATACTCAGTGACTTTTAATATTGTGCATATACTACTTATTGGAGTGTATTAAGAAGAGGGTATCCAGCAGATCAAGGGAGATTCTCCTCCCTCCTCTACTCTGCCGTGGTGAGACCTCATCTTGAGTACTGTGTTCAGGTTTGGGCTCCCCAGTTTAAGAGGGACAAGGGTCTGCTGGAGAGGGTCCAGCAGAAGGCTACAAGGATGATTAGGGTACTGGAGCACTGCCTTATGAGGAGAGGCTGAGGGACCTGGGGCTTTTTAGTCTGGAGAAGAAAAGACAGAGGGGATTTAAAAAATGTTTATAAATATCTGAGGGTTGGGTGTCAGGAGGGAGGGGACAGGCTCTTCTCACTTGCTCCCTGTGATGTGACAAGAAGCAATGGATGTAAGCTGCAGCACAAGAGGTTCCACCTCAACACAAGGGGGAGCTTCTTTACTGTAAGGGTCACAGAGCACTGGAACGGGCTCCTCAGAGAGGCTGTGGAGTCTCCTTCTCTGGCAACTTTCAAGGCCCATTTGGATGCATTCCTCTGTGACCTGAGCTAGATTGTATGGTCCTGCTCTGACAGGGGGGTTGGACTTGATGATGTCTTTGGGTCCCTTCCAACCCCTGACATCTGTGATCCTGTGATACGACTAAAACCAATAAATTTATCAGCCAATTTTAATCTCTTACATCAAAATTCTAATCTTGTCTCACTTTCTTGCTGTGATAGTTCAAGAGTTCCTGCTAAATAAAAATCCGGTACCTGAGAGAGAGCTCTTGTAATAATACATTACCTGACAAGTAGCTCCATTACTGAGAATATTAAATAATGTAAGAGTGTTTCTATTTTATGTCTACCTAGGTATCATTTTTGAGATCTACATTATAGCTCTATAGTCAGGTTTATATACTTATATTCCAATTTCCATTATTTTTAAAGATGTTGATTGGATCAATAAACAATTAGCTCATTCAGAAACGCACTGATCTAGGAAGATGTCACAAGTTTTGACATAAAGTTGGATTCAATTTCTGTTTACAGACTTCGTGATTGAATATGAAGATGGGCTGCATGAACCAGGGGTATGGCATTACCAGACGGAAGTTCCTGGAACTCAGACAACAGTACAATTGAAGTTGTCTCCATATGTCAACTACTCCTTTCGTGTGATAGCTGTCAATGAGATTGGCAGAAGTCAGCCGAGTGAACCATCTGAGCAGTACCTGACAAAATCTGCAAGTAAATAACTTTTCCTGCTCACCAGTGATTGATGTATACTGTAAATGGCATTGAATTTGCCTGGAATGGAAACAGCAGACATTTTTCTTCATGTGTAAATATTTTATTTTTAGACCCTGATGAAAATCCATCTAATGTACAAGGGATAGGTTCAGAACCCGATAATTTGGTAATAACATGGGAGGTAAGTTTGTCTTTTCAAGGTTTCATTTATTTGATTTCAAGTTTGTGATTAGCATTTTTAATGAGAAATTGTAATGTTCTAACCAAACATGCTATGAACACAATGCATTGCTTGCTTAAAACATTCTCAAGAAAGAGAAGTCAACACATTTCTCCCGTCTTTATTTTTAGGGAAAAGCTGCATGTCTTCTGGGAAAAAAAAAATGTATGATGCTGTATTTCCCTTGAGTGATTTCTCAAGCTAATAATTTCATAATACAGGATGTTTTGCTGTCAGTTTAGGAAAACTTAAATATGTAAATTGAGCTTTATCTCAAGTAGACTCTTATTTTTAGATTGAATTCTAGTGCTACTCATTATGCTACCCTCAATTTTTGTGATAGAAAAAAATCATTGTGCACTCTTCCATAAAAAAAAAAGTCTTGTGGAAAAGTTAGTTCTGTCACACCCTTACCAGCATGATCGGAGCTCAAGGAATGCTCCCATCCCAGGCAAGAAATGTTGTCTAGGGAACACTGTGTCTATACGGTTGGTGTAAGTCTGGTTTTCCCTCTTCCAGTTCTTAAGAAATCTTTGAAAACAAAACAAGTCTACAGAAATCGGAACATATGGTTGCATAAGCATTAGTCAGGGTCACCATTCAGTGTGATTTTTCCTAATGAAAGAAAAGCAGCTGAACTGCCCCTGTGTAGAAGCTAAATTGTATAGCTCGGAAATATAAGCAGTGCTTCCCTGTTACAGAACACAGTGGTACATTTTTAGCTAAACTCTGAAGAAGAATCAGTATATTTGCTTTGTGGCTTTATGTTTTTCAGATGCCTCATAATATTGTAAAACTTTTTTTTGTTTGTTTGTTTTTTTTTTTTAGTCTTTGAAAGGTTTTCAGTCTAATGGACCAGGGCTTCAGTACAAAGTCAGCTGGCGTCAGAAAGATGTTGATGATGACTGGACATCTGTTATAGTTGCAAATGTATCTAAGTATATTGTGTCTGGTACACCAACTTTTGTTCCCTATGAAATAAAAGTACAAGCTTTAAATGACCTTGGATATGCACCAGAGCCATCAGAGGTGATTGGACATTCAGGGGAAGACTGTAAGTTTTGTAGTTTGACTCAATCGTCCTAATTAAGAGGAACTAAATATGTAAACAAAATGGATGTTTAAAATACTGAAATATTGAATAAGGGGGGCAGTAGGGTTTTATTAAAATGAAGCAATTTGGAAGATAGTAAGGTTTCATAATACTCTCTAGTATTAATCTTGTGGTCAGCTTTTCAGCTGAGGTCAGCTTTAGGAACATTTTGACTTATTCCATGAGTGCAATGCAAAGACTCATTCTGAAAAGGTGCGTTGGTGTGGTTTCTGATTCTAACTAGCTATTTGCATCCTTTCCACACAGTGCCAATGGTTGCTCCAGGCAATGTGCAGGTTCATGTTATTAACAGCACACTAGCAAAGGTGCATTGGGATACAGTTCCACTGAAAACTGTCCGAGGACACCTTCAAGGGTACAAAGTAAGTACAGTCAAAAGAATTATTTTTCTCATTTATTAAAACAGATCACTCTTCCTATGTGAGATTGTATCCCGGTTGAAGTAACTGACATATAAGAGGGCTCTTGGTTTTCGGTGACCTCACAAGTTTTCCTGATGAGCAGCAGCATTCATACAGTTCATTTAAAGTTCAGTGATGTTCCAGTCCTGTAGAACTAGCCTCCTCTGACATTGTCCTTGAAGAAAAAAGGGATGTCTTTGCAATTCAGTTTGCACACGTTGCACAAATTAAAGAAATTATAATAGTTTTACAGATACTATTCCAAAAGGATATTAAGAGGATGAGGAGAAATAGTTTATGTAGGAGTTTCTTCTAGGTCTAATGCTAAGATTACTCATCTTTGACATAATATGATTAATCACATCTTTAATTCTAAATAACTGGCCACTTGCTAGCTTGTGGTGTTTGCTGTGTCTTCTTGGAGACCAGGAAAAAGCTTGGTTTAAAAATTCAGTTTAAGGAGGTAGGAAATGGCAGATTTGGAGTCTTCATATATTTGAAGGAAGCAGGCTTTGATGGTAAGAGAGAAGGCTGTGTTGGAGACGAAAGATCGCAATTAAGAGAAAATGGGACTTTGTTGTTTGAAACTGGGAGAACTGATGTCCCTGGAGGAGAGGGAGAATCCGATGACAAAAATTGCTTCAGAGGTTGCACTATGAACCCACCAAAACAAACTCAAGTGAAAACTGCAGAAGCACGATGGATTTGTTGTGGAGGAAAGAGTAGATTTAGAGGATATACCAACTTCCTGTGCAACAACAGAAGAAAATAGAAAATAATTACTTCTTTGTTCCCCTGCAAGTATACTAATAAATATGTCCTAACTAAATGGACTAGTTACACAGCCCAAACTACATTACTTCAGAAGACAGACCAATTTAAACTCCTTCTGTTTAAATGAAAGAAAGAAAAAGAAATATCTGAAAAACGGAAAGAGTAAGGAATGTTTGGAGGAGAATAAACACGTATAAGTGTATTACAGCTGGTTACCATCTGAGGGTGAGTTTCTGGTGTGTGGGTATCACTTAATCATCACAAAATACCACCATCCAGAGAGACCTAAGCTAGTTCTGTATGAGCTAGCATAATTATTTGTAATTAGTGTGGTGCTTTGCCCTAGAAAACAAACTCAGCTGAGAAAGAGACCTTAGTAGGCTGTTAAATGTGTATCTGTTAGATGACAATCTCCATACTGTATGGTATTCCATATACAAATGGACAACCGAAAGAAGAAATCGTGGAAGGATTAAGAGAGGTAGAATTTAGTGAAGTTAACACTTATTATTAATTGAATTACTAATGCTTATAATCCAAATCTCAAAATTTCTGCTAAAGATCATTAATACAAAAATGCATAGTCACAAATGTCTGCCCATACATCATGGGTTACGTTCTTAATCTTCAAAGGCATTCCTTCATGTTTCCATGAAGATTTATTTTTCCTTTGGTTGCATACTTTCCTCTCCAGTTGGTCTAAAGGGTTAGTCCCAAGATGGTTATTATTGTAAATATTTTTATGAATACAAGCTGAACTTTTAATAGATGCAGAGCGTGGTTTAAGTGTGTTAGTTACTGATACAGCTTACAAAGCACATGACTATCTTTTTAAAGCACATCAGCAAAATCCTACTAGCAAGCTAAAGCTTTCCTAACAAATAAAATAGCTTCAGACAGTAGCTCAATATGTAATGTTGCATTAGAGGCACATTTCTTGATAAAGAGAGGGATATTTCTCCAAAGACTTGTCATGAAGACAAATGTATGAACAGAGCAGGAATACATCTGACTAGCAGCAGTCTACCGCACATCACTTACATGTTGCTTTTGTATTAGTCTAGCTATTACTTAATATACTGAGATACTAGAAAGCATTTCAAACCTGAGAAGAAGTTTCAAAAATAACTCTTTTCGCTATTAGTGCTGCCATTTTTTTCCCTGTTACTCCAAGGGATTTTATTGGTTTCAGTTTAAGCTCCCCAGGGGACTCAAAATATATCTAACAGAAACCAATACAATAGTAATAGGATGCCTTCCCCTCTCCCCCCTTTCGGAAGGAAAGGAATTAGATGTGGAGGGAGAAGGGATAAAAACACCCAAAGAAGAGTCTTGCTTCAATTTGGAAGTTAAAAGAAAAAACTTTAACAATAAATAAAAGGTATTTAAGGTAGGGGAGTTACAAATGGGTATAGGGAAGGGAAAACAAGAAACAAAATATATATGCAACCAGATTGATGACAGTGAGTGGAAGGGATGTCCACCATGTGGTAGACAATGGCCATGTGGTAAGACAGGATCAGCAGGAAAAAAGGGTGGTATCAAGCAGGTAGGCAGACCAGGAGAGAGAGAGAAACAGGAAGTTCCTCTGTTTATATAGGAGGTCCAGGAAGGAAGTGGGATTGGGCTAAACACTACACCTGGGGTCAAGTTCAGACCACACCCCCCACCCAGTAGGGTTAACCCTTTACACGATTCAGTGTTTTTTCAGTACAGTATGTGGAAAATGTGATGCAGTCTCTTCCTTCTCATAGTCATATTCCTCTTCCAAATCACTGCTTGATAAACCCATCTTACTAAAGCTCTCTTAATTTCAGCCTGGCTAGTGACAAGTGATGACCCAACTGTAATGATGGGGTTTGTGAAACGTTCCTGGCTAGCAAATCTTGAAATATAATGAACTATACCTCATGAGATTCAATACTAGTAGTAATAAAACTTCAAGCTTTTGTTAGCTTGTAAATGTCTTTCTACAGTAGTTGGTAGGATGAGAACTAGACCTTAATGTCTTTCTTGTACTTAAGGGACTTAAAATTGAACATGATATTCAAGGTGAGGTCTCAGCAGCATCAAATAGTCTTAACAGTTTCCTTTCTTGCATTCATATTTGATCTCTTCTGCCAAGCACCCAGTGACAGAACAAGAGGCCACAGCCTCAAACTGCACCAGGGCAGGTTTAAGCTGGACATTAGGAAGAAATTGTTCACAGAAAGAGTGATCGCCCATTGGAATGGGCTGCCCGGGGAGGTGGTGCAGTCACCATCCCTGGAGGTGGTTAAGAGGAGGCTGGATGAGGCACTTAGTGCCATGGTTTAGTTAATTAGAAGGCCTAGGTGATACAGTTGGACTCGATGATCCTAGAGGTCTTTTCCAACCTGTGATTCTGTAAAATCTCAGCCTCCTTAATTGAAGAAATGGTTTGGAGTTGGTGTAACGGAACCAGAATTTTACCCATTTACCTTGCTTTATCAGTTTTAGTGTGTGATCATGCATGCATGAAAATTATTCTATGAACAAAAAAAGTTATGTGTATTTGAAGGTGACAATCCTAGAAGTAATGTAACTCTTCATAGAACCAACTGTTAATATCTTTCCAGATATAATGGTAGAGAGACTGTGTAGTAAAGAGAATACAGTCAAGGCTCTGACACTCATCTGTAGTTTTGTAGAAACTCAATCAGCAGAACGGACACCAAAATCAACTTCGTGGTCTGATCTAATTGTCATGTAAATGAAGGAATACTCTTCTGGTCTTTTGTTTTCTTTACCATTTAAAAATGTCTGTTTGGCTTCCCCATTGCAGAGAAGTAACCTGGGCAGGTGTGTGATGTAGCAAATTGGCCAAGTGCTGGTCTACTTTGGGAACATGTTAGAGAGAATGAGTAGTATGAATGAGTCCAGCCTTTCAGATGGGACTTTCTAACTATCAACGTGCTAATGCAGTTCCAAACCAAAACTTTTATCAAAATGGCCTTGAGACTAAGGGAGTTGGCAATGATAGTCTTCACCCAGTTGTGTAGACATTACTGTTTCTGGAGCAAGAACGCTGTGTCTCACTTGAGCTTAACAAAACTGCTGTTATTCCTATCTGTAATTCATGGATATTCATAGAAAATCTTAAGAGATTGTCAAATCAGAGCACCTAAGTACTCATTGTAGATTTTCTTTTGTCTTTAGGTTTATTACTGGAAAGTACAGAGTCTGTCCAGAAGGAGTAGGCGGCACATAGAAAAAAAGATCTTGACTTTCAGGGGAAACAAGACATTTGGAATGTTGCCAGGGCTGGAGCCCTATAGTTCTTACAAGCTGAATGTTAGAGTTGTAAACGGTAAAGGAGAAGGACCAGCAAGCCCAGACAAAGTATTTAAGACCCCCGAAGGAGGTATGAAATGAGAAAGGCAGAGAATAAATTTAAATGTGGTATATTCAGAAATAGAACACGAAGTGTTGAGTTGCTGAATTTGCATCTCAGGCATCATAAAATAATAATCTGGCTCAATACAGTAAAATTTTTAAGAATTAGTAATTAATGAGCTGTTTTAAGTTAATCGACTTTGTATTTACTTTATATTCTTCTTAAAAGTTCCTAGCTCACCCTCATTTTTGAGGATTACAAACCCAACATTGGACTCTCTGACTCTGGAGTGGGGTTCACCTGCTCATCCAAATGGTGTTTTGACATCATATATACTGAAGTTTCAGCCAAGTAAGTTAATTATGAATATATAACTCTAATTTATACAATATGTCTATGATACAGCAATTTATTTAGTAAAATGAAATTATGTTAAATTCATAATGTCCAAAAGATATGATTACGTCGTAGATGGCAAATTTGAAAAAGAGTAAAGTCTTTCGACAATACAGATGGCTCTATTTGGAAAACTTCTCTTGCTCAAGAGCAAGGTTAGCATTTTCTCCTTCTTCAAGACATGCTTCTCAGAATTATAGAATGGCCTAGTTGGAAGGGACCATAGAGATCATCTACTCCAGTGTCCCTGCCATGGGCAGGTATGCCTCTCAACTAGACGTGGCTGGTCAAGGCCTCATCTAGCCTGGCCTTGAACACCTCCAGGGAGGAGCCATCCACAACATCCCTGGGCAGTTTCACCACCCTCATACTGAAGAACTTCTTCCTAAGATCCAGTCTAAACCTACTCTCCCTCAGATTAAAACCATTCTCCCTTGTCCTGTTGCTACACACCATTATGAAAAGTCCCTCTCCAGCCCTCCTGTAGGATCCTTACAGATACTGGAAGGCAGCTTTAAGGTCCCCCGGAGTCTTTTCAAAAGCGAACACCACTAGTTCCCTCAGCTTATCCTCACACCAAAAGTGTTCCATCCCTTACATCATCTTTGTGGCCCTCCTCTGGATTCACTCCAACTGCTCTATGTCCTCGTTATGATGCGGACACCAAAACTGGATGCAGGTCTCACAAGAGCAGAGTAAAAGGAAAGTAAAGAAATGAAGTCCTACATATAATTGACAGCCAAGTTAGAAGCAAGATGCTACCACTTTAAAATCCTATATTCTAACTGAGAGAAAATATCATTAGAAGTAAATCAAAATATATCAAATTATATTGTTGTCTGCTTCTTCAATGTTCATGGTATTAAAATCCATAAATGTGCCACTTACTCAGAGCTACAAATCACTTCCTTAGAACCCCCATGCCACTACTTAACTCGCCCAGAAATTTGTCAGCAGTGACACTGGAAATTTAAGACTTTCATGTGCTTGGAACACATTAAGAAAGTTTGTTTTCTTCAAACTTCCATTATGCCTTGATACAAGTCACTTAAGTACTCCCCTGTCATCGTCCCCCCCCCTCACTCTGAGCATATTGAGTTTATGAGAGAATTAGTTGAGAGTTTGAGATTTTTTTTTTCATGATCAATATTTCAAATGTAAGTGCACTCAGTTGCCTTGGATTCAGATATTTGCAGGAATGGAACTTGAACTTAAAAGACACCTACACCTATAGGTGGTACCTATTTCCCTGCTGAATTTTGTCCCCTGGCACCGATCCTTTTTACACAAGGGTGACTTTCTTTAGAAACTGCAGATTATCATTCATATAACCTGGAATGAACAATGCAGCAGGCAAACCAAACAAAGAAATACAAAGCCTGTTTTAACATAGTGATCATGTAGGTAATTTTCCTAACTTTCTTTTTTTTTCCTCTTGTAACAACAGTTAACAACACACATGAATTGGGTCCCTTGGTTGAGATAAGAATTCCTGCCAATGAGAGCAGCTTGATATTGAAAAATTTAAATTACAGCACACGGTATAAGTTTTACTTTAACGCACAAACCTCGGTTGGATCAGGAAGTCAGATTACTGAGGAAGCAATAACAATTATGGATGAAGGTAAGATGGGTATGTATAAAGAAAATCTGTTGAGTTTAAAAGCCACTACAAATTTTATTTAAAATATTACTACTGCTACCTTCGATTAAGGAAATAACCTCCAGTTTGTTTGGGGTTTTTGTTGTTTTTTTGGGGGGGTTGGGTTTTGTTTTTTGTTTTTTGTTTTTTTTTTTTTCCTGGAGCTTTCTTCACTAACGAAAGATTTTAAGTAGTTTTTAAGAAAAAAAAGTGCATGAAGATTTTCTATTGTAAAGGAACAGTAAAGCCCCTCCTTTTGTTATAAACTTGAAAGTTCTAAGATTAACTTTTCTGGACTTTGGAGTTACATATAGCTTTGCAGTTTAAGTGATTTTCCTCTGTTCACCTCTTCTGCTTCATTGAGCTGCACTGGTTACAGATAACAGTGGCGAAACGAGGCAGCTTTACAGCTAGAGGAAATTTATTTCTCTTTTGAAGTATGCAACAGCTTCTGTGTGGTCTAAACTGTTCTTTCACATTGCTGGCAAAACTAACTTGGAGAAAAACTGCAGAAATAAGTGTATCGTAATCTATGCCCCCAAGTAACTGGTGACATTGTATAATATTTAGAAACTAAGTACATTGTTCAATCCTGTCACTACTGATTTTTATCTTTATAGCCATTCTACATCTCTGATTATAAGAAGTCTTTTGTTGAAAATGGTAATTTTTTAAAATATGAACACTTAATAAAATAAGAGTAATATAAAGCAAAAGGCAGATTTGAGAGGGAAAGTATTTTATGATTTTTGCACATCTTAATATTAAAAGTGTGTCTTGATACCATCTTTCAATATATTTTTATGCTTGGTAAAATTATAATTTATTGGAATTGACATACATGAGTTGCTATGCAATTTCTCTAATAGTGTATTAAGGCTGCACATGAGCTACATTTAAAAAAAAATAAATCTTTAAAAGCATGAACAATAAAATTCTGTAAATGCATGCATGTTAATTTTTGTCTCTTAATAGTCTGTCGGTGTTCAGCACATGTGGATTGTTTCTAATTTATTTGAATTAATACATTTTATCTAGTCTGCATGCTTTTCTTGTTTATAATGAAATTACATATGTATGTTCCCTTTGGTGTTGTATCTAATTATCTAGTGTTCCTATTCTTGTTTTCCTCCATTAAAGCTGATATTCTCCATCCTGCTGTAGGTGCAGGCAAAGGTAAAACTGCATGATTTGTTAATGTGTGGATTTTGCAGTGTTACAAATGGGGAAATTGCAGTCAGTGGTAAGGACAGAAAATCTTGGACTACACATTAATACAAAGTATTAATCAGTGCTGGAAGAGAACACTTTTGTGTTTTCCTGGTTTGATTTACTTGTTTTTGAGGGTTTTTTTGTAGGGTTTTTTGGGGGGGTTGGGGTTTTTTTTTCTGTTTGTTTTTGTTTAAAGGAATCCAGGATGCTTATGAATAGCTTTCATCTGTTTATTTTGCCACAGAGTTCCAGGGGAATTCACTGTCTTTGCTTTAGCAAAGTCTAATTATTTCTGAACGTTTAACAGATGTGTGTCACCGTCATAAATATTCAGGATCCAGGTGCACTAGCACTGATTAGCTGGAGCATTTTTTACTGCCTGTGCTATATGCTTTTTTTATTTAAAAAAAAGTGGATGTTTTTTTACCTCACTGCTTCTTAGTGCAACACATTTGATCATATTTATTTCATTTTTAAGCCAATTGTGCATAGGAGACAGTTGACTGACAATACCCTCTGTGTACTTCTCAGTTTGTGTATCAGATTGCATACACAGACAAATGGCTTCCTGCTGTCTTAGGTTCACAGATCTTTTCAGTGAGTACTTGAGGATATTTCAGTGAGTGGAACCTATTGTCATTCTTATTCTTGAGTTCAGTAATACTTAGTTCTTTATGATGAAGTTCTCCGATCAAACAAGGTGTTCTTCACATTTTTGCACACAGCTTTTATAAATTTTGTTACCTTCACTGTCAGCAGAAAAGGTTGTCCTGGGGTCATTTAGGTAGCTATAGGTCAGAATGGTGTCTCTATATGTGTGTCATTAACAATAATCTGTGCTTCAGAATCTCAGACCATAAGCATTCCAAATCAAAATCTGTACATGAAATACCTAATGTTTTTTACATTTTTACTTGGAGGAGACAGCATAAACTGGTTTGCATGTATTTACTTGATGATCAAGTGTTTTGAATAATAATAGGCATAAAATAAGAACTTCATTCATGCAGTTTGGTATAAATCAAGCTATATATATATGTATGCATGCATGCATTTGTGCATATAAATTTATATATTTATATATATATAAAGTGTATGGTAGTATCAGCATTTCTAGTAATTGTATGGAGTTGTGGACTTATTTTAATGACAAATCTTCCATACTGTTTTTTAGTCTAGTTGTAACTGAGAATTACAGAATCATAGGATTATTTTGGTTGAAAAAGACCTCTAAGATCATCAAGTCCAGCTGTCAGCCCAGCACCACCATGGCCATTAAACTATGTGTAAACTGTGACATGTTTACACATTTTTTGCACACTCCAGGGATGGTGACTCTACCACCTCCATGAGCAGCCTGTTCTGATGCATGACCACTCTTTCAGTAAAGAGATTTTTCCTAATGTCCAGTCTAAAGAAGCTAGCACAGCTAGAAACAATCAAACTGGCTTGTAGTCCTGGACATTGACATCAGAAATGTAAATTAAGTTCTCATTATTTATAGCTGACCATAGAAACTCATGCAAGGAAAACTGAATTCTCTGTGTGAAACAGAGGTCTAATTATAGCTGTATCACAGTCTGTGGCTAGCAGAAAGCATCTTATTTGTAAGATCAGCTGGAGCAGCTTACATTTCAGAGCTGTCATCTCATATTCTCTGAAAACTAAGCAGATGTCTTCGTTTGATTCCATGCCGTTCATGGTTTCAAAGTTTCGCATATTCTTGCAGCATCTGGCTCTTACAATGGCAAAGAAAACTTTGGAACTGCAAACAGGATGGAACTAAAGCCAGGACATCTGAGTTGGCTGCAGGTCTGAATGTTCTCAATGGTTGCTTACATTACTGTGATTAACTATTTGACTACTGTTCAGGGACTATGAGAAAGGAAAAGGAGGTTTGTATTACCAAGGTCAAGTGGCAGATTATTTGGTCTTGGGAGTGGGCAGGTTTGGAAAACATAAATATTCTGCCCACTCACAAAGAAGTGATACTCAGCAGTGAATTTTTACTACTCTGTTCAGTCCAGGAGGGCCTATATGTCTGTACAATTCTTTCTGATGTGGAAGCAAAGCCAAAACAAGAAGGTGACATTCAGGTGTCCTCAACTTCTTTGTGACCTATTAAAAACACTTTTTTTTTTTTTTTTGAAGGGCAGAAGTTACCAGGAAAACATAATTAGCCTTTCCTTTTCAATGAACACATTTATCTTGGAAGTTAAGACAATAAGTCCCAGATTGAGCTAGCCTAAACTGCACTGAAATTTCTGTACTTGGTGTTTCATCCTGGCTGCCTGTTCCTGGCCAGAAACATAGAATCGCAGAACGGTCTGGGTTGGAGGGGATCTCCAAAGGTCATGTAGTCCAACACCCTGCCAATAAGCAGGGGTATCCCCAACCAGATAAGTTTGCCCAAAGGGCTGTTGAGCCTCACCTCAAATATCTCCAGGGATGGGGCCTCAACCAACTTCCTGGGCCACCTGTTCCAGTGTTCCACTACCCTCATGGTAAAGAACTTGTTCCTAACATCCAATCTAAATCTACTCTTCTCTAGTTTGAAGTCATTGCTCCTCATCCT
>WBNM01002488.1:150382-222056 GCA_013399055.1 Ramphastos sulfuratus
TTTTTTGTGGTGGAGGAAAAGCCAAAAAAAAAGGGGGACATTCAGGGGTCTCCACCTCTTTTTTGACCTATTAAAAACACTTTTTTTTTTTTTTTTGAAGGGCAGAAGTTACCAGGAAAACATAATTAGCCTTTCCTTTTCAATGAACACATTTATCTTGGAAGTTAAGACAATAAGTCCCAGATTGAGCTAGCCTAAACTGCACTGAAATTTCTGTACTTGGTGTTTCATCCTGGCTGCCTGTTCCTGGCCAGAAACATAGAATCGTAGAACGGTCTGGGTTGGAGGGGATCTCCAAAGGTCATGTAGTCCAACACCCTGCCAATAAGCAGGGGTATCCCCAACCAGATAAGTTTGCCCAAAGGGCTGTTGAGCCTCACCTCAAATATCTCCAGGGATGGGGCCTCAACCAACTTCCTGGGCCACCTGTTCCAGTGTTCCACTACCCTCATGGTAAAGAACTTGTTCCTAACATCCAATCTAAATCTACTCTTCTCTAGTTTGAAGTCATTGCTCCTCATCCTATCAGTACAGACCTATGTAAAGAGTCTTTTCCATCTTTATTGTAGGCCCCTTTCAGATACATGCAAAGTTCTGGAGTAATTCAAATCATCAAAACCTAGGCAAGATATGCAACTTGGAATGTATTTCTGTTCTCACAGTAAAACCATATATAGATGTGCAGAAGGAAATACTGCTATGGTAAATCTAAGGATCTTAGAGTGTCTCATTATTTTTATTGTGGTTCTGAAATATGTTCCTTGTCTTTTGGCATCATGTGTCTTTTGCCACCTTTTTAGATGCATGAGCCCCTTACTGGCTTTTTAGTACTTTAAAAAGAGTGAAAGCAACCAGTCTGCATACTGCTTCACTTGCCACTTTTTATGGTTGCCCCAGCTGAGTTTGTCTGATTATAAAGACTGAACCGCTGCTGAGTAATCATATCCAGTATATTCTTGGCCAGTAAGTAGAGAAGCAGGATTTTGGCTTTTTTTTTCCCTGTAAGGTAAAGTAGCTATTTTAGTTGAAAACACAAAATGTGACATCAAGGCTAAGGGAAATCCAATAGATAAAGGATTTTTTTTTTCTGTAGTTTGACTAGAACTTAGACTCTCTGTTCAAGTGGGGACCAGTATAAGGAGGAACTTGTCTACCTGTAATATGGATGCTATGCTAAATAAATGCTTTTTAGACAAGCAGTGCCATTGCATCAAATAGCAGCAATGGAGATTACAGTATTTGATATTTTTTTTCCCTTCTCTAAGAAACCGGACAGAGGGACAGAACAGGTCCATGTCATTCTCTCACAAGCCAACATGAGCAAATAGTGAGACACATCATTTTACTAGATGGGCAACCTATCCTGTTGATACTTCTATTTGACTTGCACTATCTTTTTTTTAAACTTTTTAATAATCTGATTTTATGAATGACTTAAGTTTGATCAAATTCTGACACTTCAAAGAAAAAATAATTCTTTTTGTTAATAGGAGCTGTATTCTAAATGTGTCTGAAAACTGTATATGTAAAACATAACATATTTTACCTTGTGTTAAATAAGCAGTATGCATCAATATTGCCATTTATGTATTGACAACTCATGACAGACATAACAGAGGTGTGAGAAAAATTGGAGATTAAGAACCTGATTGCATGTACAATAATTACAGTAGCAGCTGGAAAGTGACTCAGGTCATCACTGGAGTCAAGTCTTTTCTATTCTGTTTCATTAGACTTTTTAAATAAGTGGTCTGTAGAGGAAGGAAAAGAATATAAATTTGTCCATCAGTAGAGCAGAAAGTGTTTTGTTGAACTAAACATGCATTATTGTCTGTATTGGAAAGCGAAGTGTAGGGAGTCAGTCCCACTTCACAAGCCTTTTTTTTTTCACTTTTCAATTTATCTTTTATTTAGGCAACCTATTTATTTCAAAGTGAGGTTTTGTAGTCAGCATGTAGCAGACACTAGTAACTGGCAGTCTTGAACTACAATGAAAATAAAGTTGTGAGATCACAGTTACCTTTAATTGAAGCTTATGTTTCCTGTCAATGCGGTACAGTATCCTCTGCCTTTATATGGACTTCACATCTCAAGTTTTGTTGCAAGAAAGTAATACCTAAGTCTAAGCCTCCTGGTTTGAAACTATTCTCTTTTTTCTGATGAAGTTTCTGATATGTAGCTCTTCACTGCAGACTAGAAGTCATTCTCATCTGAGTTCATAGAAGACAGAATCATCTCAATTTTCTTTGTTCCATAGAAAATGCTGTTCTTTGAATCATATTCCCAGCCCACCATCTGTTTTCCCTCCCTCTTTGAATCATTTCACGTCTCCATATTTTTTGCTAACAAGTTCAAGCTGCTTTTATTGTAAAGTTGCTTTTACATTTCAAGTTGATTATGTTTGTTTTAAGTTGATATTTTTGTAATGCTCCTGTAGACTCCTCCATGATATGTCTGTGGAATTCTATCAGTGCAACCTGCTACACAGAACCACTGTTTTGTCCTCTTCAAAGTCTGCTGGGATCAGTGACAATGCTTTGTGTGCTAGACTAGGCAAAATTGTGATTATTGCAGTGAAACCTGCCTGCAAATGCCTTTTTACTTCACAGACATCACACAAAGTCCATGCCATGCTAAATGCTTATCACTGAAATGATTTCTTGCATTTGTCTTCTGTATTTCTTGCACTACAGGCATGCTCTTGCAATAGCCTAAATAATCTTAGAAGTGACTAATGCCCTTCTTTCAGTGGCAGAAATGGAATTCACTCCTACTATTACATTAAGGCTTGAATTTCATGCTGTAAAACTTGTAGGTTAAAAAACAGACAAAAGTAAAACCTTCCTGTGTGTCTTACAGGCTGACAGATTTGGTTACTTTTTCTGTCACCTATTTTTGTGTATGGGTGTGGGATTTTTTTCCTTTGCATTTATTTTTCACTTTACATGTGCATGTAGCTAGTTGTCTGTGATAAATTGTTCCCAATTTTTTTTCTTCCATCCGTCACGAATTTTCAAATGTGTGCTGGTTGCTTACCTGCCATTTATTTCTGCTGATTAGGGGAGAATTCTTACAGTTGAGTCACTTAGGGGATTATTTAATTTACTGTTCTGCTGAAATAAATCTTGAGAGAGAGAGTACCTATTCTGTTATTAGAATCCATTCATATGTCATGTCTTACTAAATTCTGTAACTGTTATTTGGAGGAACTGTTTCCTGAAAGGCTGGAAGATTAGATACAACTCTACAAAAACCTTCACTAAAAAAAAAAGCATTGAAATTAATTTGAAAATAAAATTTTACTTTGGGTTTATGTCTCTTTCTCAACAATTGGCAAATGCTTTCATACCATATCTCACTGCAGGAGTGAAACCATACTCAGAAGTGGAAGTGCCAACTAAACTTTGCATTGCATCGTAGCATGAATAAAAGAGCTTAATGCACTGGAAGTAGCTGAATAAGATTTGGTCTGTATAAAATTTGGAACTTATTAACAATCCATTCCCATTGGTTTTAGAGAGATGACTGTTAGTGCTGCTGCACAGCATCATGCATGGTTACCAATCAAGAGAGCACAGTGGTCTGTTGCTGAAAACTCCTACTCTCTGAGACAAAGCTTTCTGCCCCTCCTTTTTTACCAACTGGTGCTTGCACACACTAAGGATTTCTGCCAACTGACAATTACACATTTTGCATTTGTGAATGGTGCTGGGAAACATTTTGAAGAACTAAGAGGTTAATTATAGTTAGAGGTGTGCTGATTAAGACAAGAGTCTGGGTAGATTTGAGATGAGCTTTAAATGTTGTAACCACTTTGACTCTAGGATTTCATCACCTTGGGATCCATCAACCCTTTTTTACCTTCTTATGTGTGTATTCGTGTTGTCAATATGGCACATATAACAGATTTAACAAAAACTTTCCAGGCCTGCTGGAAAACTATATCAAGTGATAGTGAAAAAGAGAAATAATTGCAAAAATCATTATTTTGAAAGTAAATGTATTACTGAACCAATGTCTTGGTGCACTGTTAGATCTGACCAAATGCCACATGTACATAAATTTATACAAACAACTGCTGGTAAGAGTCAGATAAAAGTACACCCAATAAGCATAAATCAGTCAGCTGGAAGATTCAGAAACTAAGACCCCAAGGAAACAGAAGTAATTGTCAAAGCAAACTTAATTGTTATATGTATTCATATGAACAGAAAGACATTTCCCAGATACCAAGTCTTTAAAGACAGCAGGCAACCTCTTGAATCAGACCAGCAACTGGAAACTGGAGGTGAAAAAAGAGCCACAAAACACAAAATAAGATGGAGCTTTTTGCAGGGGAGGTGATTATCAAATTTGTTTAGTGTTGCAGGAGAGAGAGTTTCTTTCATCCCAGAGTGCTCAGGCATAAGGAGGGCGAAGTTAGGTGTAAGCCTGTGGCATCTGCATGCAAGAGTGTATTGTTCATAGTTTCTTCTGTTTCTAACCTTCGTGACCAGTATCAGTCATACAGTTTTGCTGCTTATTAGACATCTTTCATGGAAGTGCAAAATACAGGAAAATAGGAGTTTGAGAAGATACAATTTAATAAAACAACAAAGTCACATTTGGAATACAAACCAGTTGTATTGGCACAGAACAAATGCTTAGGTGTTGATTGTAACAAGCACCTGTTCCTATGTACAAATGAGGAAGGAAGTTTATATATCCTGCTTGCAATCTCAGATTCTCACCTGTCTAAATTTAGAGCCTGCTATTCTTTCCTTTTGCTGTCTTCAAGTGGCACAGAGAAGCAGAATCTAATCCTCTTGCATTACCATAGTGTATATAGTTACATCCTAGATGTCCCACAGACAGCTCTGACCAGTATTTCTTAGGGGTTTTGTTGTCGGCCTAGAAACCTAAATGGCTATTTTTAAATGTAGTATTTTCTGTTTGGTTTTGTTCTAGTTGTTTTAGCCAAGCACTAAATACATTAATTGTTATTTAAATACTATTTTCCTTGTTATTCTTTGTTGGTGAAGGAAATTACATATATAATATATAAGCACAACTTACCTACAAAGACATCAAATATGGGAATAATTAGTTAAATACAGATTATGAGTTGAATGACTACTGGTGGAGTAAAGAAGAAAAATGTAACACAAGTATGGGAACAAAAAGTCTGATGTGAAAATTTATACCAGCGAGAACACATTTTCAGAAAAATTGATGGAATTTGCATAATTTAGGTATATTTTAAAAAATACTCAGAAACTGTAGTTTTCTGTATATGGTACTCATATTTTTTACTCTGTGCTAGGGGCTCATATACAGATTTATTTATTTATTTTACTATGCCAAAGTAAGCCACTTTCTCTTTGAGTCTAATTTGGAACTTTTCCCAATCAGCCTTATGGAGAAAAGCAGCTTGTTTTGAGGAGACAGTAGTATAAAATCCATTGCGGCACTCTTGAGGACACGCTTTAACCCGTTTTATTTTCTGGTGTAGATGAAACCACTGAAATTCTGCCATGTGTCTATACTGGGACTAGGTTTTTACCTGTGATGCTTCATGTCCTTCAAGAAGTATTTTTTGATGCTGTTTATAACAAAATATGTTTTTAGCTGGATAGGAAAGTCAGTGGCAAACCAAGTGAGGCATCTGCATTAAAAAATTATTGCATGTTTTTGAGGAGCATCCTCATTATACTATTACACTACTAGAACTATTAAAACCTATTTTTCATTAATATTAGGCAAACAAAAATACTGAAATATATGTCCATTTGTAACAAGTATAATTGGAGAACAAAGAATTAAGGGATGAGCAAAGAAGTGGCTCATTACAGGATGTGGAAGAGAGAAGCACTTCTTTTGATAGATGTGGGCATTATGCTTAAGTGTGGTAAGATCTTGAGTCTAATGAGTGTATCAGCAGTAAGACACAGTACCTAAAATGAATAGCTTCTTGCATTCCAGTGATTTGTGTCTTTCACACCAGAGCATTTTGATACTGGCTTTCCACTCTGGCATTTAATGTTGCAATGTCTAAAGGTGCCACAAAGCCTTAACGCTGACAAAGCTGATTTCAGGTTCTGTGAAAGGACAGGTGTCAGTACACACATGCTCCAGTTTGCTTTCAAATACATGTTTATCACATGTTTAATAAGTAAAACTAATTGAGTCCTGCATGAACTTTGATTGTGCATGCGTTTTTTATTTAAAAGGTAAGGTTTTACTGTATTATTTAAATGTTACTCTTTGATGCAAAGTGGTTTTACTCTTTATTTTTTCTTTCCTACTATCTCTGGTGGTGAAGGATATTCAGAAATCCTTTTTGCAACCTCCCCAGTCATGTACACTGTCCGTCCAACATTCTATAAGGGTATTGTCTTCTGTTTTTTATCATTATCATTGCAATAGATAAAATCCCATTAAGGGAAGCATTTGCAGTCCATTCTGGCTTACAGGGAGGTGTGTGCCACCTTTGTAACTCCATTCTCTCCTACCATTTCCCATTACTCTGACAATGTTCTTACTTTCCAGCTGTTTACAGTTTACTTCTAGATGAAAGAAAATAATGTTTTCCAGGATGTTGGCAATTAGATATTTTTAGGTATTTGGCATTTTTTGTGATATGGGGCATGCTCAGTAGAATACATAAGTTTCACTCTAGTTTCTTAGTGTAGTAGCTGCCTAGAATTCAATTACCAAACATGCTTTAGTTACCAACTTGCAGTAATGGAAACAATGCCAAATGTGCTATATTTTCCCTGTATATGGTCTCAATTAACACAGTAACTTCTTTTTTTTTTTTTTTTTTTAATGTATGAAGTCACAACTTTGTATTCTGCTTTGTTTTTTCTATTGTGTATTCAGTGCGACCACTTTATCCAAGGATCAGAAATGTTACCACAGCTGCCGCTGAGACCTATGCCAATATCAGTTGGGAGTATGAGGGACCAGATCATGCGAACTTTTATGTTGAATATGGTGTAGCAGGCAGTAAGAAGTCATTTCATTAAATTTTGCTAAAGCATTCAGATGTACTTTCAGTGATTTTTTTTTTTTTCAGTAAATGTGGTCCTAAATTGACCCAGTATTAATGATAGCTCTTAAATGTCTTGAAGAATTATTTTCTAAATTTGATCAGTAAGATCACATCATTTTCATTTTAATAAACATCAGTGTTGTAGTGGGTTTTGGATGCTTCAATAGAATATCAGCCTTTGTTCCTTTGTATTGTTTTATAAATTCTTCTGAATGCAAATTTCTACAAAAGGTAGTTGTTTATTATGCAGTGATTATGTGTAAAAATATGATTACTTGCGTTAAAATAGGATATAACAACTTTTTTAAAATTATGCCCAATTCAGGGAAAAAAAAATAATAAAGCAAATCAAACCAACATTAAATTAGAAAAAAATAAATAAATCAGCCTTCTGTACTTCTATTGGCATAAGCCCATGTTTTAATCTTTGATAATACCAGTAATAATTAAAACATAGTTAGCTAATAAGACACTTCTACTCAAATACTCAATCCTTGTACAATTATGACTAAAGATGACCAATCCAAAAATTAGAGTATAAGTATATTTTTCTGGCTATCAGTCAAAAAAGCAGCTGACACTCTACTTGAAAAAGGTGTGAGAGAGATTAAGATTTCAAAGCAGAAGTCCTCAACTAAAGAAACTATTAAGCTGCAGAAATAGAATTTAATTAAATGATTAAAATATTTTAATTTATTTTATACTTACAAGTTCAATAAGACTTTTAAAAATAAATAGAAATAGCGTTTCTTTACTACAATGGAACAAATGTTTAACAAACATTAAAAACATTTCATAGTCCATGTACAATCTGTTCTTCAATATATTGCATGCAATATATTATTAGAAGTCATAATTTTATATTGTTTTATTATTTTTTGAAGGAATAGGTGTTTTTTTTTAGCCAATCAAGAGTTTAGTCAAGTAACTGTTTATAGCATTCTGTCTAGAAACTTCCAGTAATACAGAGAAAATTAAAATTCCAATATGTTGTTTTCCTAAAACTTTTGTAGGCAAAGAAGATTGGAAAAAAGAAATTGTAAATGGTTCTCGAAGCTTCTTTGTGTTAAAGGGTTTAACACCAGGAACAGCATATAAAGTCCGGGTTGGTGCTGAGGGCCTGTCTGGTTTTAGGAGTTCAGAGGATGTGTTTGAGACAGGTCCAGGTGAGGCTCACCGTACCAGTTCTGTATCATAGTCAGCATTGTGGTGGACCAAGTGCTGAAACATTGGACTGCTTCTAAGAGATGTTATAGCTAGTGTCTTTGCATGTTCTTTTTGTAGAGCAATGTTGAATTACTTTATAAACTCTTGAATAATGCCAGCACATTTATTATCTAGATTATGAATATTTTAATTCTTTTAATTCACTCTGCTTGTCTGATATTTATAGTAGGGGCAACATAGTCACTGCTTACACTCCGTCTGTGTACTGTGCACTGAAGATGACCTATTTAATTTTTTTGTAAATAATATAATTAGGTGGCTGTGTTTACATAACAGGTACTTTAGTAGAGCCAAGTATATATTTTTAAAGTTAACAGTCTCTCTATGTTCAGTTTTAATACAAAGAATCTGAGCTAAAATGTTTGCATAATCAGAAGTGCATATTCAATTTGTTGTCTCATGGCATGTATTTATACCAGTGTTAAGAGATTCCTACTTATAAATGTTTCTTTTTCTGTCATATCCTGGGTTTCTATAGATTTTGATGTCACAACTATATTCTGTGAGTCACTAAGGTTATTCAAGATCCTTACATGTATATTTCAGTCATATTTCTTCATAAGCAAATCACTAACTCTTGTTCATTTAACTCAGAGAAAGAGATTTATTGGAAGTTCTTGGATGTTATACTGAATGTGTCATTCCCATCACAGCATGTTCCTGGTCAGCTGATGTTATTTGTTGTGTATTTGCCAGCCACTTCTGCATATTCCAAGCATTTTAGTCAGTGTATAGTTGTTTATTAGCAGCCTCACCAAATTCATAATGTTATGATTTAAGAAAGTATGTTAAATAATATATGCTTGAACAATATGTAATAATTGTAACTCTACAAAGTAAATAATGAATATACCAAGTTGAAAGCAAGCACTTTCTAAAATCATAATTTTTTTTTGCTCTGTTTTGTTCAATTTCTAGTCACAGTTTAGTGTATTGCTGGAGAGCTTTGTAGTCATAGTGCTGAATAACAGTGCCAAGCAAACATGTATGGGCTAAACGCAGATGTTATTTATGCCAGAGACCACTAGTGACCATTAGAAGCAGATTTGTCAAATTGTATGCAAATCACATCCAAAGCCTAAAGCAACAATAGAGCAAGGATCAAAATTATGGTACAATTCAAAACAAGCTGAATGAAAACCTGCCCAAAAGCATCTTTCTGCACACAAAAATCCTGAGCCAGTAGATAAGGAATCCAGTACATACCAAATCACCTTGGCTCATGTCCTTGAGTAGTTAAGGAAGAAGGAAATTTGAAGGTGCCCTTTTCTGCTTCTTGATAACGGAAAAGTTCAGTGTCCATCATTAAATTATATACAAAGCGTATTTCTTACAGAAAAATGTTGTGTCACACTGTCTTCAGCACAGATCAGAGCTTTTAAATGCTGAAAAAAAAGCAGGCAAAGTGGAAGATACTGGAGTCTGAGTTATGTCCTTAATTAAACTGCAGTATTTCATATAAGAGGCTTTTGACATCTATTTTTATTTGACAAGCATCTCCATAGTATGTAGGTTTTATCCTTTGGAGCCTACCAGTGCAGCATTGACTCCTGTACTAGCAGGCCACCAAGGGTCAATGTCTTGAAGCAGGTGGTTTGCTTAGCATGAGCAGGGAACATTGTGCCTTTTTAAAAGTTGCTCTGAAATCTAGAAATCCCTTCTCACTGGATATGCAGTAAATTAAAGAATGTAGGAAGCTTCATAAGTTTTCATCTTTACTTTTTCCCATCTGTCTTGCATATTTTGATGCATGAGTTATTTCTTACTTCTTACTAATTGTGCGTTTGCATTTTGTCACACAACTTTTAATGCCTTAGTCTGAATGGATATGTGCAAAACTCACAGAATTGTAACCTTAATATGGAAACAAAATTTTATTTTCATCATGTTTATAATTCAGAGGAAGATTGCCTTTGTGATTTTGTTTCTTGAGATTGCTGCTTTTTTATATATATATATATATATATATATATAAACATTAATACAAAGATATGATATTTAAGGCATAAATATGTGTATATAAGCTATACATTTATACAACATGTAGGTTTTTTTTTTCAAAAATAGCTTAAATTAATGTGCTTATAAGGAAGAGTCAGTTTCTGAAATATCAAAAAGCATATTCTTAAACAAAGGCTGGAAAATCTCCTAATTGTAACTCCACAATAACCAGACTATTAATTCAGGGTTTTAAGTGAAAATCAAGTCATAGCTTCACCTATTGAGACCAAAAAGAGGCAGCAAAATAAAGACTTGATTTTAGCCTAGTACTACGAAAATGGAGCACACTTTGGTCTTATGTATTGAACTGGATAGAAGATACTTTCTTCAAACAAGTCATTTTCTTAGTCCATGGAAAACCCTTAGGAATATGGGATTGTTGAGAGATGATGTTTCCAGGCTGGCTGTCTCAGCCTCTATCTTAACTTGTAAATAATACTGAAACATGGGCTTGAATTCTGGTCTATAATATATTGCTATCTTTTATTAGTGTGTTTGGCAGCCCAGGACCTTGTCAGCTGTCAGCCAAGCAAGGCTTAGGTATTGTTCAGTGAACAGCACCAGCACAGGACTGTTCCCAGCTACCATCCAATATGCTTTGTAGAGAGAAGAGTTTTTGTGTTATCACCTAGAAAACAATCAGTGCTCCACTGAAAATAGATTCTCTGTGATGTTTTTTTTATGAGCCTTCCCTTATAAGCATATCTTCTCTAAGGAGAGATGGAAGTCTTTATGAAACTCTACAAATTCTACAGTTCTATGTGTAAAGCTGTTCAAGCATTGTGTCCTCCACTTCCCAGTCTATGGACCTTCAGACATAGATGAAATATACTGTACTGTGAGAGTCAATGTATTCACAGCAGCCAGAGAGGCTGACAGGTCTCAAATACCATCTGGTCCTGATGCAAAGTGTCTGCCAAGCTGAGTACTATTGAGCCTTAATAAAATCCTAGATAATGTCCTGGAATAACCTGATACCTTAACTCATGAAGCCAGAAAAAAACAACTGCTGAACCAAAAAGAATCATGCACAGGAAGTGTTTTGCATGTCACTTTATTTAAACTGAGAGAGATCTTTTCGGCAGCTGTTCATGGAGTTTTAGACTCTTTAGTTTGGGGACTGGAGAAGGTGGTGAAGAATGAAGGTTTGGATGGATGTCCATTTTCTGGCACTTCATATCTCCTTCTGTCAGTAGCACACGTCCTGAACTTGTCTCACCCATCTCATTCTCCCAACAGCAAATCCTAAGGCCAGTTGCCCATAGTGTGTTTCCAGCTGGGGAGCAGAAAATAGGCTTCACCAGAAAAATCCTCTTACTGTGTTGGAGACAAGTAGGAGGGATCTAACCCCCAGGCTGCACAGATAATTCCTGACCTTCTTAGTGACTGCAGTGTTTCCTGTGTCATTTGCTTATTAACATTGTCTTCCAGCTAGAGTAAGAATTTGGAGAAACGGTGCCAAGGAAAGGCTCCCCAGTTGCATCGGGTTAAGTCCTCACTAATGCTAAATCATGGCAATCATGGTCAATTGTAGGATGAATTTCAGGTTTGAGAGGAGGAAGAAAACATGATACTTCATAAGGCTTTAAAAGACGCTTCACTGTTGATTTCTAAACGAAATTGAATGTTAGGGCTTTGAATGACCCATCTGTTTCCCTATTTCAGACTGATGGAAGTGCATTAGCTAATGAGTATTGGCTTTTAATTCATTTTGAGAATGCAGTCGACATTTTTGTTTGAATCATAATTTGCAATTTCATCTCAGTAGTTTAATTAATATAAAATGTTTGAGAACAGTTTTGAGGTTTGTGGAAAGCAGTGTAGTATGTCCACAGATTTTGCAAAGTAATTGCTAAGCTCAAATGTTGGCAGAGTTCTTGTGTACTCTAAAGTAAGTTCTGTGCACACGTACTTGGAAACATTTTAATAATGTAAGCAAAACACAGTACCACTGTTTTTCTTAATACTGATTTTTACTGTGAATGCTATTCCTAATTAATGAACGTTGCATACCACTTACTATTTTTCTGAATTAGTACAGCATTTAAATGCAGCACAGCATCTCATTTTTCTTCTTTTCTTTCCAGCAATGGCAAGTCGGCAGGTAGACATCGCTACTCAAGGATGGTTCATTGGTCTTATGTGTGCTGTTGCTCTTCTCATCTTGATTTTACTCATTGTTTGCTTCATAAGGAGGAATAAAGGTGGAAAATATCCAGGTATGATATATAACAATGAGAGTAAAAGATTCCATTAAGACAAATCTCCATTTTGCTGCTTTGTCTGTATGGTAAATCATTTGGTAGGCTTGTCAGGACCAATCTCCCTATTCAAACTTTGAGATACTTGGTCCCCTCACACAGTACTTTACACTGAAGTGTAATGCAGATGGGCTTAACCCACTAAAATGAGCTGAGTTAGAATTTATGTGGTTAGAAAGCCTGGAAACATCTCAGACTGTAGCCACCATGTTACTTCAAGTACTGGGAATGCATTTCATAGGACAAATCCCTTCATATGTTTTGTCTCAAATATATTACCCTCCTTCTTAGAATCTGGACCATCTTCAGCCTCTGCATTTTTGCAGCTAAATTTGAAGTTGCCATCCTTTAGTTAGGCTGGTTTTCCTTTAAGCTTTTTCTTTGTAAGAGTTTTTATTTTTAGAGTTTGTTGGTTTATGGGATTTTTTTTAGTATCAGGGATAGGAATGGCCAAGTGTAATTTATTATTTTGCAATGAAAAATTGGAACTATGCAATGTATGTCTTGTATCAAAGCTCTCAATCTTCTGAGAGTGCATATTATAAAGATCATATATATATGTGCATGTATGTATCTTTTATCTATCTATCTATCTATATTTATATGATCTTTCCCTAGTCTTACATATCTGTTTAGGTAGTAGACTGATGATCTCTCGAAAAGGATAGTGAAAATCAGTTTGCATGGTATTGCCTGAAAGTGGTGTGAGTGGATATGAATGAACTTTAAGTGAGCATCAAAGAGTAATTTGATTTTTCTTTTTCCTCTCCCAGCTACCACAAAACAGTGCAATTGCTAAGTTTCGTGTAAAATCTTGATTTCGTGACAAAATCTTGATTTTGTTCTATATTACATAATCTGAATGTTTGGAAATTATATTGTTACTGCAGATTAAAGCTAGACTCTAGAATGCTTATTTAAAATCACCTCAAAGATTTTGAAGTTTATATTTTGAATTTGGACATGAAAAAGATGGATGGACTTAGAATTTCTAAGTGCAAGAAGAAAAAAGAATCCATACAGTGTTTTAATTTCTCCCACTTGTTTGGACCAGTGCATTTCTGAAAGCTAGCGTCAGTGAACACTAAAAACCTTGCCTCTTTGTTGGCAAAACTTTTATAGCTGAAGTTAGCATGCCAGATAAGAAGGTAAAATCACTTTAAGTACAAGAATCCTACTCTGCCCAATCTTTTTAAATGTTTTATGGAAGGAGCAAAAATTTATAGTGACAGCAAAAATAGGAGAAGCTTCTTTCTCAGCCACCTATGCCCACAAAGAACAGACCGATGATTATGGAACACAGTCCTGTTCAATGACAGGCCAAAAATATAATTTTTTTTTCCCTAATATTTGGATTATTTTAAAGAGAAAATGAGACTACAGAGGATATAGGAAAAGTGACTCTTAATGAAAGAATTGGGAAAATAGAAGAAAAGTTAAGAGAATGAAACAAGTGAAGTGATGAAACTGAGAACAGTAGGGAGAACTTGGAGTGAGCCACCATGTAGAAGAGAGTAAAGTGTATAATTTGAATAGAAGTGTTGAAAACAGTTGAGCGCTGAGGTTGCTGTTACTTTGTGGAGATCACTGCTATGCCCTTTTCTCTGCAGAATTACTTCATGTCAGGTGTTAATTCTTTTCTACACTCATACATGTGCGCACACACACACACACATATATATATACATATAGTGTTGATTTAAAAATTACACCCCAAATAGAATCACCGGAGTAGCTCAGAAAAGCTTGGAAGCAAATGAAGCTATGTATTTAGAGCAAGCTAAAATTTACAGGCGTGTAATACGATGCATTTGTACAAAATGTATTTACAATTATTTAGGATTGAGAAATAACACAAAAATCCCCTCTAGACAAAGCCCAGAAGTGCCTACAGCCACTTCATTCTCCCATCCCACAGAGAGAAAACCAGAACAGGCCCTAACTGTTATTTACTCAGCCAAGGTTAGTGCAGAAATCAGTCAGGATGGAGGAGTGAAGGAGCAAGTGAAGCAGGAGGAAGGAAGGCAAAGGGCTGGAAATTGTTTATACATCAGACTTTATCCCAATTAGCAAACTCCTGCTCTGGCAGAGGGGTTGGACTTAGATGATCTTTCAAGGTCCCTTCCAGCCCCTGACATTCTGTGATACAGACTTTATCATTATTGTTCTTTTTACAACCAATTCTCTAATTTATTTACATTCTGCACTGAGCTTTTGAGAAAGTCCTGATTTCTCGGTTGGAATTTCACAATAAATCTTAAAGTATTCATTTTTATATATATGTATATATATCTACAGAGAGAGAGAGAGAGAGAGAGAGTCCAAGTCTGTAGAAGATTTGCAGATTCAGTATGTGTTGTTAAGTTCTAGCAGTGAGTAGAGCTAACTGTGTTTTTTGTTACATTGCAAATGTGCTGCTCCACAGCTAGTGTAAAAGCAAAGCACAACTCCTTTTCACCATAGGTTTAGCACATCGTCTTGAGATTGCCTACTGTTTGGAAAAATTAATAAGTCATTTAAGTGTTAAATATAGCAGCCAGCTACATTTCAAGGCGCATTATTGTAATTATAGACTTAGAAAATACTGTCAGGAATGATTCATGTCATCTTAAATAACAGTAAATACACTAATGATGTACAAATTGAGTGTAGAAATTACCAGAGGAAAGGTAAGAGATTGTATATTGGATTATATAACTATCCACTAAACAAGGAAAGATTTCAGTAGTAGCCATAAAAATGGAAATTAAGAGGCAAAGGGAAGAATCATAAATCTAGTTCTGTGAGTCTGTGTATTATTTGTCAACAGTCTGAATTTATAGGTCTCCAATAAAAATCTGTCTTCCCAGATGCTAGTATGTTTCTGTGTCAAAGGACACAGTACTATCTGGGGGTTTTATAGGCACAAGTTATGGATATGGATTTATTCCCCTCAGTGAATGATGACTAAACCTACAACAAGGGTGTGCAAGAGGTACAATTGCCTTCAGTTTAAGGGTACGTGGCTTGGCTTTGCTTTTGATTGTGTTACAGCAAAGAAGGAATTAACAGACCATGCCTGTTTTTTTCCAGTATTAGTAATTCTTAAAATGCTATTTTAAATTCTCTGGAGAATTTAGGCAAAAAATGTACAAACTGGCAAGTGAATCTGATTCAGTTTTATCAGTTGGTGTGAGAGGAATAGCAAGAGGAAATGTGGAGAGTGGATAAGTAAAACTGAAGTATTCAGATTTCAGTAAGTACCAGCTCTATTAATAACGTAAGTAAATAAAATAGTTTAGCTGGCTTTAGAGCTAGAAATGAAAGGAACAAGTTTTACTAATGTAGGATGCAAATAAAATAAAATAATTAACAAATCTTTTCTTTCAAAAAACAAGCTAGCAAGTTTGAGAATTTAAGGTTTCTCATCTTGCAGTTTCATGGTAAAAACTACTATTTCAAATATTTTAGTGAAAGAAAAGGAGGATGCACATGCTGATCCAGAAATACAACCTATGAAGGAAGATGATGGAACATTTGGTGAATACAGGTGAGTGACTGATGTGATTTCATGTGGTTCATATCACACCTGTACTGTATATGTCACAATTAATAATTCAAAGCTGACGTTTTTTTCCATGTTGCCAAAGATTCTGTATCTAGTGTTGTACAGAACTATAGGTAGCATTGCAACTGCACCATTAGAAAAAAAATTTAGACATTCAAATGTAAAATAAGCAATTCACTTACTCAAGGGCAAATCCGGGTTCAAACACAATTGCCTCAAAGTGAGGAATCTTGGTTTATAAACTCATCTTGGAGACAATTAAATACCAGGTACAGTGCCCCTCCTGTCAGGGCACATTTATGATTATGGGGTTTGAAAACGCATTTCTAACTGAAGCCTAATAAAGCCAATCTTCTGTTGCATTGACTGGAAACAAATGCATTTAAAATGGCTGCCAGTGCTAATACCCAACCCAGCAACAAGGAAGCGATATTATGCACAGAGGTGAAGGAATGACATCAAGGAAAAAACAAATCTCCCTTTCTTCTTTTCAGTACAGGATACATAGCAAACAGCTACAAAGTGTGCAGCAGAGCTCTTGCTCCTGACTCTGTTCCTTTATTGTAAATGTAGTCTAGCTCAATCTCCAGGCATCACAAAAAGCGTGCCTTGGCAAGTCTGCTCATATAACAATTATGAGTACAGTTTTTTAAATATGGAGCATTTTATTTGTTGGAGTTTTATTAGTACAGGAAATAATACTGTTTTCTAAATGTGCCATTTCCATTATAATTTATGTGCTCGTTAAGACAGATTTTATAGGGCATTGCTGTGCTTAAAGCATTGTAAAAGCCCTTTATTATTTTGAAGATGTGACATTTACAGATGTGCATAGAAAACCCATTCTTTTCTAGAGGGATCTACTGCATTGCCATAGCTGCTTCATACAGAGGAAACGTGCATCTCGATCTGACTGGAAGAACTTTACAGTTCTGAATGCCAAAAAGCAGCTTCTGTTTATTGTTCCTTGATCTTAGAAAAATGCAATAGTCTATTCTCAGGTTAATTAGTTGAGAATGGTATTATATTACAGCAGTAAGCATGTGTGGATTAATTACATTCAGCTGATAAAAAGGGGAGTGTGAAGCAATATTAGGAACAGAGGTAAATTAAGTACTGTAGAAGTTCTCACAGGCAGTCCAGATATTTGATACTTGGAACTGTCAGCAGTAGAAATTGGCCTTTGTACGGAATAGTACAAATTACGTGGCCTCAATACATGTTTTCTCAGGCTTAGAATAAGACTATTCAAGTCAGCTTTCATGTGTGACTTGTAGTAAGATTTGAATTTATGCCTCCATATTTAAGTGGCTTAAATCAACCTATAGTGCTTGATTAAATCATTTCATTATGCATTTATCCACCTCAGTGCTAGGCAGATACAGACAGATGCATGCCACGCTTTCAGACCTGTTCACGGAAAGAACTCATCCTAATTTACCATGCAAAACCTCCTTTCTAAAATGTATTTCTGTGTAATTAGTGTATATTGGGCTTTCCTCTTTTTTCCTTAGAGACAGGGCAGCAGCAGCAACCAGTCAGATTACAGAAGATACCTTGGCACCTTCTGCAGTCCAGCATCACTGCAGTCACTCAGTTCCCAGTTTGTCTGTCTCACATGGCCCTGGTTATGATGCAGTGCTTCTTTAAGAAAAAAGGGTAGAGGGTTTCCATTTGGGAAAAAAAGAGTAAAAATTGACAAATCTAGGAATTTGCGTATTTTGAACTTTTTTCATCACTTCAGGTCCATGTCTGCTTGGACAGGAAAGAAACTGGACAAGGAAAAGAAAAGAAAAGGTAGCTGTGCCAATTCTCCTGAAGCAGACCCTGTCTTTCCCAAAGCAAAGTCTGTGAGATCTGACAGATCCAGCTTCTTCAGAAGGTCAGGGGATCAGTACTCCAGCACCAGATCAGAGACCTCCTACACCAGGAGGAGGGCTAGGCAGTCACCAGAGCTTGCAAGGGTTAGTTCTGTCTCTGGTTCCCTCTGCCAAGAGGAAAAGAGGTCAGACGCATGGAAGTACAGGCATGGCTCTAGACATCACGCTTCTGAGCAACAGCTAATGGGGTCGGAGGAGGGCTCAGATTCTCAGGCAGGACAGCCATCCCCTTCCCAGCAACCCCTCAGCTCCAACTCAATTCATGGCTCACTGGCGAGGCAGCACTCCTCTCTCCAGCACTGGTTCAGCCAGACCCCAGACTACAGCTCAGATTCAGAAGACACTCAGAACTCCTACCACCGGAAGGTAAGACCTTCTACTACTACTACTACTCCTCACTTCTCTGAATCTGAAAAGAATTCATTAATGAAATCTGTAATTTTGCCTGAGCTAGCCACTGTCTTAAAGGATGCTTTGACAGCGGCCAGGCAAAGTATAAGCTCTGTGGCACAGGCTAGGTCCCATTCAGTAAAGTGTCCCAGGGTACCAATTACAGAAGTACCAGTGGTTCCTCTGGAAGCAAATGGGAGCAGTTCCCAAACTTTTGAGTCTGACCATATGAACAGTTTAAAAGATCAAACAGCCTCTCAGAAGGAGAAATCTAAGCCTTACAAGGCATTGGATGTTGAGTCATCCCCTGAAGACTGGGAGGTGTCGTCTGAGTCCCCTGCAGAAGACCAAGGAGGACCAGATCCTCTGCGTAAATTTGACATTGAGAACCAACGTTATCTGTTCAAGCACATAAAGAGAGTGCTAATGCTGAAATCTTCCAAACTGGAATGTGCTTCAGAAGAACTGCTTCTGCCCTCTAAAGGAGGCAAGCTAGATAATGCACTTCCTATTGATTCAGCAGTGGAAGATCTTGTGTGTAGGATTTGGGATAATCCGGAGGCAAAGCATGAAGCCCCAGCAGTCCTGAGTAAGCTTTATCCTTTTCCAATGGATAAAGCTGCTTTGTGGGGGACCTTGCCTCAGGTAGATAGGGCATTGGTTACTGGTGATTCTGTTCTATCAGTGCCTGCTAATATGGATGCTCTCCTTAAAGATCCTACTGATAGAAAGGTTGAGGAAGCAATTAAAAGGTGTTTCAAGCTAGCTGCAGCCCAGCTCGGGGTATCTATCTACTGCACTTATGCTTCTAGAGCATTACTAATATGGTTGAAGGAAGAACGAGCCAGATTCAAAAGGAAATGGGTCCCATCTGGAGCCATGCAGAGGAAGCACAGGCTATGTAAAATTGCAGCTAATTTTATCCATGATGCAGCTGAGGATTCTCTTAGACTCACTGTTAAAAGCATGGCATGCCTCACTGTAGCCTGGAGAGCTATACGGCTACGTCCTTGGACCTCATCACTAGATCTAAAATGTAAACTGCTCTCTTTACCATACACGGGTGGCAAGCTGTTTGGTGAACCCTTGGTTCAGATCATGAAGGAGTTCTCAGAACACAAACACTCCTTACGTCAGCTGAAAAAAAAGAGCTCTGTTGGAAGCTCTTCATTTTCTTATCCCCACAAGTGCCTCAGCTCATTTCGTTCTCCTCCGAAGTTTAAAGGAGGGAAGGGAAAGTATAAGGTCTCACAGTCATTTCATGCCAAGTACGAAAGGACATCTCACTTTCAGAGAGACATCAAACCATCAAGAGGAACTTTTTAAGAACATAAGCTTGCTTCCTCTTTCTCAGGAACTGCCAAGAGTGAAAGACTTGGAAATTTATATTGAATAGACTTCAGTATTTATGATCAACTAAGTCCAAGGCTTAGAAAATTAGTCGTTTCATAATAAGAGTTAAATAATTTAATTCCTTAAATCTTAATGACTAACTAGGATATTCTAGAGAAGTCATAGCTCTGAATTTTAGGGGAGCATTTTGCCACACAGTTTCTAGGCTTCCCAGTATTGTTGGGATGGCTCGAACTTGTTTGAAGTTTGCATTCCTCAGCTTCATCTAGGAGGAGCATACTTCGTGCAAAAATCAGCCAACACTGGATTTTCCTGCCGTGCCAGTCTAACCAAGGCAGTAATGCTTTAGGAAGTGCAGGTGTTTCAGAAACCGCAGAATGACCTGGTTCTACGTTCCTGTGACGGGAGGAATGCCTGCACTTTCGCATCACAAGGGAAAACAGTGCTGCTGCAGCAGCAAACTGCACCACAATCCCAATGTTTTCCTGACTTGTAGAAGACTAAGGTAGTAAATTGTGGACAGTGTGGAATGTGTGCACCAAGAAACTGCAGGAAATACAAGAGCTACTACAAATGTATGTTTGTTTAAAATAAAATCTGCGACTACCTAAAGCTCCTGCTCAGGTCAGTGTAGGTATATAAATCAGACTACATTTCCATCATGGGCCCTAAATCAAGAAATTAGGAAGTTGTGGCATCCATAGACCTGTGGATTCATGGATAAAGAGACTGCAAGCATCCATTTCTTCACAGGAAGTATGAAAGTCTGGCATCTCATTGCAGTCTGCAAAGTGTTGGTGAGAAGATCCCACAGGGCAAGCAACTACAGTAGCAGGGCTGCTAGTCTGATAATGCAGGATGTCTGCACCTTTTGATGAATTGTTTTGCCCCTTCAGCATTTTGACGCACAGTATTTTTGCTAGAAATTCCTAGGTATGCTGTGAAAGACTTTCTGGAAATTGCTGGAGAGTTCTGAGGTTGCTAGATACTAATCTTCCTTATTGTTCTGGGTTGATTAACAGTTAGAATGTAATTTATATCACAATAGTATTTTTTCTTTTGTAGTTATTCAAGTTTTATTGTAGTTTAGGATTGTTTCCAGGGGATCCTAGCAATGTTTTGTGCCTCAGCACCATAGTTCGAAGCTTGGTTCCTTCTAGTGCAAGAGATGATGTCACTGGACTGCTTGAAAAATTCTTGTCTCTGAATAGTCCTATTGGATTTGCCAGTGGTCTTATTGTGTCCTCATTTATGCACACAGGGTTTCTTTGATGGTTCTTATTTGATTTCTTGAACATCTGTGTCAGCACTTTTTAAATCGCAGCTTTGATTTCTCTTTGTGTAATTTTCCATCAGAAATAGCAAAAGTGGAAAGCTGGTTGAATTTCTCTCAAGATTTTTTTTTTTCCTTTATCTCAAGGATAGAGTCAGGTTCCTTGAATAAAAACAGTTCTTTCAACCCACTACAGTTTAAATCCAGAGACTAATCTCCCTTTTTTTTCACCTTCTGCTAGGATCGAAGATTGAATATTACAAGGATGTTAAACCTAAGACTACTCAGAAAACTGAAGTAGATGTGCCTATGTCTTAGCTAGATTAGAAATAGTAAAATAGTCTTGATACAGATATGTAAGTGTATAGGGAAAGCATTTTTCATTAGCATGGCCCCATCAGTTTAGGAGCATGAGTGGGACAGGTGTTCTCCTGGAGCATGGAGTATGGATGCCATAGTTCAAGGTACTTCTGTGGCTTTATGTGATTGCTTATCCTGAAACACTTCTGAGTTGTCACCCTGAGGGCACAGAAAAAGGAATTTACTGCCGACAGTTTTCATCTTCTGCATCTTCTTTCTGAGTCCAACAGCCCAGAATACTTTACCCATTTTGTTTGTTTTATGTTGCCTTTCATCTGACAGTTCTGTTACAAGGAAAAGTAGTATATTGCTAACCATATATTGAGTCTTTTTGCATGTCCATGAATGTGGCAAAGTTTAATGGGAACTAGTTGCCTGCTGGACTGCAGAGGCATCGTAAAACTGTCTTCCCCATTCTGACTGGTTGCTGCATGTACCCATATCTAAGGAAGAAAAATTGAAAAGTTGAAAGAAGAAAGGAAATTTCAAGGTACATATTACTTTCAATAACTGAAATGGAAGTGCTTTTTTCTTTAGAAGTTTTTACTTTGCACTTACACGTTACTGTCACCTCCATACTACTTAACATCTCTTGATCTGCAAGTGTGATGTGTGTTTCACTAAACAATGAAGAAAAAGAAACATATGCTAGCAAGCACTCATGAAAAATATTTAAATCATGCTTTAATATTAAATACTATTCTTACTAAAAGGGCAAGAAATGTGTGTGCCACATATCAGTATTTACCAAAATGACTGGTACCTATCAGTCTTCATCCTTAAAAGAGTAGCAGTCTGGTATTTATCTGTGAGGCAACAAATGGTGAAAGTATAACACTTAACGTTCATAGTTGATCTAAATACAGAATTCATGCCCATTCTCACCTCTTCTTTCTTTCCTTCTCAGTACTTCTTTTCTCACTACTAATTATACCCACTGCATACATGACGCATATCAAAAAGTTCTTCATTTTTCCACTGAATTTAATCAAGCAAATTTGCATTGTTTTTATATCATGATACTGCAGTGGGTAAGTATAAAAGTCAGTAGCCAAACAAAAAAGAAATTATGCTCTGACCTGGTTGCATATTGAAATAGTTTTGTGAATACACATAAGCAAGATTAGCAAGTCTTGCAGACACAGCATCAAAATTGATGGCTTTAGCATGGTTTTGCAGTATAGTATATTATATATATATACTCTGCAGCCTAAAGTGTTCTATAGGTCTTTGGGCATCCATATTCATAATGTGATTCATCAGCTTTTGCAGTTTGCTTCTTGGTGGCAAACAGAAAATATATCTGTCTCCCCAGAGCACCAGGGCCTCTTCTGTTTTGCACCCTAGGGTTACAAAAGTACCATCCAAAACATTGATACCTTCACTCTCTCTCCTACTTGTTTTGCTTTTTACTCCTCAGTTTCTTTCCCTTCTGCCCAAAGAAATGTCTTCATTTAATATAAGAGTCATAATCCAGTTAGATAAAGAACAAGTGGTACCGTGGCATGTTCCTTTTCTTGAGCAAGGTGTGGAAAGCACTCTGGGTAATCCCACATCTTTGTCCACTGTCAGAATCTTGGCAGAACTTCTTTCTGGACTTGAACAGTGCAAAAAAGGGAGGGGATCCCCAGATCCAGATTTCATTTTCGTATCTACTGTAACCATGTTCTTAGACTAGTGCCTACCTCTGTGCAGGTACAGTCCTAATAAATCTGCAGTTTTGTTTGTTTGTTTTTAATCATACAGACAGTAGAATCTGCATCCTTACTAAAATGTAGAAAAATCACAGACAATGCAGCCGTGTAAGTATTTCTTCATTGTTTGGCTTATAAATAAATTTTGTTTTCAAAACTGCAGACACAAAAACCCTAAGAGCAGAAGTTCCCATCCTCAGATTTATTTGTTTAAATGAAAATCAAGCTTTATATTGGATTAAACAGAAAAAGATGGATTATTTAAATACAGTAATGGTGTATTATTTAGTGCATATCCCAGCCTAACAAATTACACTGGCCAAGATCACACTTTATAATATTTGCATATTTTCTTGACCAGTTGGAGTATGACATAAGTGCTATTTTAATTTATGTTCATTCTTACATACTGCATTGTAAGCAGTTACGAAGGTGCTTGTCTAAAATTAAACAGCGGTGCATATGTGCAGCGTTCTGTGCTGACTGCTCTTACCCAGAAAGCACTGAACACTGCAGGTCATTGTTCTTTGGGAGCAGGACCTTGGTACTACTGGAGAGTGAGGGTCTGGTCTCCATTTGGTTTGTATAGTCTGTTAAAAAGACTCTAATGCCTTCTGGTGAAGGTAATTGAGAAACTGCACTGTGTATGATTTTTAAATACTCAGTTCTGCCTTCAGCTTTTTAACTATAGGGTCCTTCCGGGACCAGCTCTCTTCAGTAACGTCTCTGTAATCTGCTTGCCTGCTTTGCAGTGTGACAAACATTTGCTCTTTGCTGCAGTATGCTTGACATTTTGTTGTAGCGCTCTTTTAAATGTTACTAGCCTCTCTCTTTGCAATATCAGTGAGCACAGAAGATCATCAATATGATTTTATCCTCACGGCATGTACAGAGCAATGACTAAAAACAAAGTCAAGTGACAGAGTTCGGTTTAGAATTTTTGCCTTCGTGTATTTGAAATATGAAGGTTTTCTTAAATGTTAATTAACAAAGTCATTTCTACTACTTGTGTATGGATAGAAGAGTAAAATCCCTGGTATGCTTTTTCTCTATGTTAGATGTGTAAGCATATTAGAGATGTGCTGAGAAAGAAAGGCTCAGAGAACTGCGTTTGTTCAGCCTTGAGAAGTCTTNCTGGTTTTCAGAACTATTAGGGAAAAAAAAGAAAATACAATTATTGGAAAAGCTAAGGTATCCGAGTTCAAGAATTAGTTAAAATAATTTGCTGAATATATGTTCAGCCTAATATTGTGGATATTGTAAATGTAGTTTTATTTCCTTGATATTCTATACACATTCTTCTATTTTTCATAAGCTGAGAGTCTAAAAAAATTATAAAAGCCCCACAAAACAAATAAACAAAATGATCACTTACTCTTTTTACCCTATATGCAAATAAAATCACATGTTCTGTTTAAGACAAGGTAAATACTTGCACCCAAAAATGCAGCTGGTGATAGTGGATTTTAATGGGAAGTGCTTTAGAGCTGCTAAAATCTTCATCTTTAAACTGAAGTGCAGTGTAAAGGATTCCGTAAAAACAGCGCAACTACATCTATTTCATGAAACACAAACTTAAGACAGCTGCAGAATTTTTTGGTTATACTGATATTACTGTAGCTTTTCCATTGACAAGAGAAAGACCACAGTACTTTGCCAGAGGGATCTCTCCTCCCTGCCTGCCTTTTCCTGTCCTGTTCCTGTTGTCCTCCAAGTCACCATCATCACTGTCAAACCATGGATAGTGCTTATGGATTAGGATAAGGAGGCTGGTAAATTGATACTTGCCAACATCCTTAAATAAATAATAAAACTAAGCATGTTCTTAACTGTTCATCTGTAGCTACTGTAAGCTAAATTGTCGCTTTACCTGTATATAGTAAATGTCTTAGCAATTTTAAGATCAAATTATTATTGATAAAATACTGATCACTATCAGGATATGGACTTTGCTTTTCTTCTTAGGCTATTTTCATTTGTTTCTTCTGCACCCTTTTAATGGAATATATAGGTCTCTTGAAAGGTAAGGTTGAAAGTCTCGAGTCTGGCCTGCATTATATAACAAATTATTTGAAATGCAGCACCTTTATTTTCTTTATATTAGTAAAGAAAATCAGAATATTTCATTTAACCAAATTCATTCTTCATTCATGTTCAAGGAGTCAAAGAAATTAAGAAGTTTAACAGACTAACTTCACAGCACATCATAAGCTTGTTACTTTGGAGAACCAAAGAAATGTATTTTTTGTATAACTATACAAGCCACTTTTTAATGCTTGCAGTTGCATCTAAATTGCTTCCAGCCAAGGACTCAAAAGTCTTACCATTGAAAGGTCATGCACGATGGGGAAAGNTTACTGCTGGGGAGACTCTGACTGGGATCCAGACGAAAATTTTTCACCATAATAACAGTGAGACATTGGAATAATCTCCCAAGAAAAGCAGAGGATTCCTCTACACTGGGCAGTTTTAAGACTCAGCTTGACAGGGGTCTGGGCCAGCTCATTTAAACTACACCATCACCTGGAAGGGTTGGACCAGATGATCCTTGGGATCCCTTCCAATTTGGCATTCTGTGATTCTGCGATTTTAGCACGTGACCACTTGGGAGTCTGCCAGAAAGGGTGATTAAATGAGGAGAAGCAACTTGATGGAAAATTAGTGTAATCGTTTTCTAGTAATAGGAAAATCTTTCTCTGCAGGGCATTTAAGCTTATATTATAACCTGTGTCACTTTTTTTATATATATATATATATATATATTTGATTTCTCTGGTTTTCAGAACTATTAGGGAAAAAAAAGAAAATACAATTATTGGAAAAGCTAAGGTATCCGAGTTCAAGAATTAGTTAAAATAATTTGCTGAATATATGTTCAGCCTAATATTGTGGATATTGTAAATGTAGTTTTATTTCCTTGATATTCTATACACATTCTTCTATTTTTCATAAGCTGAGAGTCTAAAAAAATTATAAAAGCCCCACAAAACAAATAAACAAAATGATCACTTACTCTTTTTACCCTATATGCAAATAAAATCACATGTTCTGTTTAAGACAAGGTAAATACTTGCACCCAAAAATGCAGCTGGTGATAGTGGATTTTAATGGGAAGTGCTTTAGAGCTGCTAAAATCTTCATCTTTAAACTGAAGTGCAGTGTAAAGGATTCCGTAAAAACAGCGCAACTACATCTATTTCATGAAACACAAACTTAAGACAGCTGCAGAATTTTTTGGTTATACTGATATTACTGTAGCTTTTCCATTGACAAGAGAAAGACCACAGTACTTTGCCAGAGGGATCTCTCCTCCCTGCCTGCCTTTTCCTGTCCTGTTCCTGTTGTCCTCCAAGTCACCATCATCACTGTCAAACCATGGATAGTGCTTATGGATTAGGATAAGGAGGCTGGTAAATTGATACTTGCCAACATCCTTAAATAAATAATAAAACTAAGCATGTTCTTAACTGTTCATCTGTAGCTACTGTAAGCTAAATTGTCGCTTTACCTGTATATAGTAAATGTCTTAGCAATTTTAAGATCAAATTATTATTGATAAAATACTGATCACTATCAGGATATGGACTTTGCTTTTCTTCTTAGGCTATTTTCATTTGTTTCTTCTGCACCCTTTTAATGGAATATATAGGTCTCTTGAAAGGTAAGGTTGAAAGTCTCGAGTCTGGCCTGCATTATATAACAAATTATTTGAAATGCAGCACCTTTATTTTCTTTATATTAGTAAAGAAAATCAGAATATTTCATTTAACCAAATTCATTCTTCATTCATGTTCAAGGAGTCAAAGAAATTAAGAAGTTTAACAGACTAACTTCACAGCACATCATAAGCTTGTTACTTTGGAGAACCAAAGAAATGTATTTTTTGTATAACTATACAAGCCACTTTTTAATGCTTGCAGTTGCATCTAAATTGCTTCCAGCCAAGGACTCAAAAGTCTTACCATTGAAAGGTCATGCACGATGGGAAAAAAAAAAAAAAAAAGAAACCACAAACTCCCCTCCCTCCACTGAAGACATTCTCAGTTTAAACCATTCCTACATCATGTATCCATGTCAGCTGCATCATATTGACCAGTCTTTACAATGTGATGTGGATTTACTAAAGGATTATAGGGCTGCACACATGCTTTTTATCAAGTCTGCATGCTTGGGTGATTTCCTCTTAATACAAAACACATCAACTAATTCTTTTTGTTGTTTGTTTGTGTCTGCAGTGATGCAGAGGACCATAAACCTCTAAAAAAAGGAAGCCGGACACCTTCAGACAGAACTGTGAAAAAAGAAGACAGTGATGATAGTTTAGTTGACTATGGAGAAGGTGTAAATGGCCAGTTCAATGAGGATGGCTCTTTTATTGGCCAATATAGTGGTAAAAAAGAGAAAGAACCTGCAGAAGGAAATGAAAGCTCTGAGGCTCCTTCTCCTGTAAATGCCATGAATTCATTTGTGTAACGACCGAACTTGGTCCCCTTGTATCTTCAGTTTGTTTAAAGCACTTGTACATCCTCCTCCTTATACTAAGAACATGCAGGTAATGGAGCTCCTCATCACAAGATGTTAATGCTATGAGAATATACAGGTCAATACAGACTAATGACACATTCAGTGGTATGTTAGTATGGAGCAAAATACAAACTTCAAGTTTTCTTCAAGACTCGCGTATTTTTACTTTTTTCTTTTTTTAAAGGAACTGATACAAACAATAACATCAACTTGTACTTTTAATTTCCTGTTGAAAATACAGTATAATGCATGGGGGGGGTGGAAATGCTACACAATTCACAGATAATTTCGTGTACACTATAAAAACATGGTTTGACAATTTGTTATGCAGTCCTCAGCTGAATCCCTGAATCTGAATTCCGTTTTCATTGTCAGAGTGTTCTAGTTGTAATATATAGAACTTCAATGTCTTTGTGGACATTGTTGTGAAATTGGTGACTTAATGTCTAGCTATCATATGTCTTTTTTGCAAGACATTTAGGAACAATATGTACAGTATATAATTGCTAAATGATTTAAGTATGACAGTTGCATTTGCTGATGCTTAATGAAGACCCTGTTATCTGCTCTTTGCTCCTAAATACTTTATAGCCTTTTTAATCTATCAAGTGTTACAGCAGCACGGTGTTCTATTTTTACATCGAAACACGCCGAATCGATTTTAGGGCATAAAGGAGAGCGCATTGCAATGCATTTTGGAATTTGTACAGTCACTGAAAGAAGAACTTAACAAATGAGAGAAAATGTTCCAGAAAACACAGGACAAAATACATTCAGTGCCTTTATACAATATGCATTCCATAATGCTCTGTATACTACCCAGTCAGTTGGTGCAGTAAACTGTGATTAGTGGACTACCATCATTGCCAAATAAAGTACAGATGTGAAGAAAGAAACAAAGTGTTATGAAACCATTGTGCTAAAATTGGAAAGGCTTTAAATATTTTAAATGTCACAAAAAGGAGTATGATTCCTCCCCTCCCTCCTTTAAAAAGAAAATAAACACTTTTTAGATGGTCACAGCACAACAGGTTTTTATGGCCTTAGAAGATTTTAAAAAGGGGAAAAAAAACAAACCCACAACCAAAATTAAATGATTTACTAACACAGCAAGGTATAAACTCTTGTAAAATAAACTGTTAAAAAGCCAAACCAGCAGACTGCACCAGCGAGAGTGCATTTCCCTCCATGTCCTGACCTGATTAGTGTGGCAGCTTTGTCATTATCAACAGCCTGAAGCAGTGTGGGGGTTACCCCTCAGAACCATAGAATTCAATCTGACAACTGCTCACTCACATGGCTTAACAGTAAAGGATTACCCTTATCAGTGACAAAATTACTTTCTTGCATACTATATCAATCAAATGTTTACCTCCAAATATAAATTTTTATAACAACCTATGGTTGAAGGAATGCTCAGTTTCATTTGCCAATAAATTGGTTTTTCATAACTTGCATCAAGTTTAATTTTAAGTAAGCTTTTTATATGTAGATATTCTGTTGAATTTGTAAATACACTTAAAGGGTAGATGCTATATGCTTCTAGGTGTCACAGATAAATAAAACAAGGAAGCTCATGTTGTACTGTGTGAGAAGTACAATGGCCAATGGTGTGCATAGTGTTTTAAAGCATCTACTGAATTACTTTTTTTTTTTTTGCAGTGAAAACAAAATAGTGAACTGTTCTGCTTATTTACTGCAGATTCCTAATTGAACAGGCAGAGCTTTTGCCAGTGCATTACACATTAGACCACAGCACACCTCACAGCTTTCATGTACGTACGTAGGTGAAGCACAAATGGGAGGAATCACAGCTGTATACTACCTGTGAGAAGCTTCTTTTTGCGCCTTTGAGCTTTCCATTGATCAGTTTTCTTAACGGGAATAAAAAAAAAATAAATTAGTTATGCAAACACTGATTACAAAGCACAAAGTGAACGTTTATCATTTGCCAATGGTTTTGGTAAAAGAGAAATACAATTTTACTCATTTAATTGTAGATGCTGAATTATCTGTGCATGTGGGGGTAAACATACAGGCTCACTTCTGTAATAGTGCAACAGATTTTGTATTGAAAATAAATGTGGTTTTAAAATTTCACTGTTTGTTCTCTTTACACTAGCACTAAAAATCACATTTGATTCACCGTGTCATTAAGAATTCCAAGTGGCAAAAAAAAAGATAAATGAACCAGCTCTGTCACAAGTCATTCCTGTGATGTTGTGGGGCTTTATGTACTGCAGCCAAGCTGTTTATGGAAAGTTGCCTATCTTTACACATGGATTAGTCTGACCATGAAGTCAGTCCATTGAAGTCTCCTGGTATTTACATTTTACTTCCATGGATGCTTTATTTAGTTACATTTCTGCAAAGAAAAAAAAAATCAAAACAGTCATGTTCTGTACCTGCACGAGTGAATAAGAGAAAATAATGTTTATTCAAAATTAAGAGCCTTCAAGTAGGATTTCAAATCAGCATTTTGTATCTTAAAGTAATTGTCTGACATACATAGACAATTCTGGATGTCTGTCATTAAACAGTACATGAAGTTAGGAAATTTTAAATCACATCTTTTACAGTACACAAAATCCATTGCAATGCTCTTCATATCTTGTCTATTCTCTGTATGAATGGAAACAGGCTGGGTGAAAGGGCAGCTGCTTTGCAGACCAGACTGCAGGAGAGTCGTGAATTCCAAGAGGTACAGATGCTTCAGAAGATACAACAGAAAGCTGATGTTTGGCCACCATGCTTGAAAGAGAGATTTTATCACTGAATCAGACGCCATTCTGTCAACCTTCCTATGTGTGATTGGAAACCTTCTGGCTATTGCGGCTACAGTCATCCACACAGTCTCAGTTCTGGCACCTTCAGATACTGGGCTGCCTTTTTTTCTGTACAGGTATCTGTTTATTTTTCCAGCAATGTGCACTGACTGGGAGGTATGAAAGACCACTGTTTCTGTTGTGATTTAAAAATAATTCCTGAAAAGAGGGGTCTGAGTTCTCTGGGCTTTGCTGGGACAAAAGATTTAGTTTGATAACCGTTTCTGGAGTCACACGTACGTTTTCTGTGCATGTTCCCTGCAGTGTACTAATACACATCTTCCTTTCAGTGATACACATCTGCTTTTGGTTTTATTCTCACTGAAGTGATTGTATAAATCCAGAGGGAATTAAAGAGGATACCCCAACAGTAATTTTTCTTGTAATGTATTCTCATTTGGCTCCTAGGAAAATACAATTTCCTTGTAGTTCCACGTAGCAGAGGCAACAGATTTGGGTACTACATTCTCTTCGTATGTTGTCTGGCCCATTTTAAAGGCAGAACATACAGAAATAATAAATAACTGTCTACAGGATGGAAGTGTCTCCTTCTCTAAAAGCAAGATAAGATTTCAGTAATTTCTGAAAACTAACTGTTCTTGTGTTTCTGTTCCCTCTCTCTTCCCCTTCCTACTATCTCAGGAAAGAATATTTCAGAGAGCTGGCAGAAGCAGCAACTGGTATCATGGGAATGTGAAATAACTGAATCTGCTACTTGTAGGAATGTACCCCCAAATGATGCCCCTTGGGATGCAAGTAAATCCAACTGGCCGTAATGCTTTAATGCTGCTCTTTGTACACGAGGTGGAAACTTTAGATGAAGCTGTCTAGATAAATACATGTCAACGGGACTTTGACAGATGATAGATGTGATCCATCGTGACTGTAAGCAGGGAGGAAAATGATGAGTCTTGTGATTTCTTGACTTTTGGCAATAAATATACACAAAGTTCCCTACTGTGTTCATATGCAAATGAGCTGATTGACAAAAGAAAAAAAAATGTCAGAGAGATGGATCTTTCATTTGTGGCTGAAGAAAGTTGCCCTGCTGTGAATTTGGCAGCGCTAGCTTTGTTGGTCTCTTCTCCCTAGTAACAAGAGATTGGATAAGAGGAAATGGCCTCAAGTTGCAATAGGAGAGCTTTAGTTTGGATATTGGAAGAAAATTCTTCACTGAAAGGGTTCTCAGACACTGGTTTGTAACTGAAGATGAGGAAAAATGCCTGTTCCCCAGCCTGCTAGGTTCTCTTTAAATGGGGAAAGCTTAGATAGTCTTCATTTTGGTACCTCAGTTCTTAAAAATTGCTGCATTAAGGAATGAACTACATTTGCCTCCAATAATTAACTATGCTTGATATGTATCTTCCAGAGAGTACCGCCCTGTTTCACAACCCCTCAGAAAAGGGATGGTTCAGTCTTGAATCCCAGCATCTCATCCAGCAGAAGCTAGCAGCCCGCTCCATGCATTGTTCTGCCTTGTGTTTGCATAGATGTGGAGGGCTTCCAGACTTCATGGGACTAAAAGGACAAACTAAGTTTTCTGAATTGTTGTCTTCAGGTTATATTCCAAGTGGATGGTCTGCAGTCTATGTGCCATAGCAAGAGAGGCCTTGAGGGCATGCTGCCATGAGAAGCTATCTTGTCTGGCATGGTAATAAAAGGAGGTGAAAATTAAACTGTTAGGAAAGTGAAAGAACAAAGGTAAATTTTGAGGTTACTTGTGAAGGTTTGAGAATCAGTAAAAGGGGAAAAAGGATAAAGCCAAAGGTTACTGTACCCAAAAAGGAACAGCAGCAGGAGCCATTGGTAGTCTGGAGCAGCACAACCTGCTAGATGTAGCCATTGCTGACAAGCAACTCATAGTAGATAAATAGTTTGTCATTGTCCTTCCAGAGGATTTTCTATTTATTCAGCTGTAATTTCAAGACTTGCAAGGACTTGCTGATCTTAGAAACTTTTGTCAAGCTTAATGGAAAACTGGCAGTAAGTTTGGGTGTCAAGGAAATACTCGGACAAACAAACACTCAAAGCAGTTGCTTGAATTTCCTTGTTTTTTTGAAACAAGCTAAAGCTACCTCCTGTGAAGTGACTGCTTTCCAGAAGCAGAGTAAGGCCAGAGGAAGAGACTCTTTTCCTTTGCTTGGGAGTTTTACTAATGTGGTTCCAGTAATTTGAGAAAAAGAGGCATTTTCCAAGCTGTTGAGATAAGGAAGATACAAGGGAGCCATTCAGATTCTTTGGTAAATTAAAAATCTGCATGATGAGAACTCCAAACCCGGCCTACCAAAATCAATGTGTTTTTAAGACCTCCTTCAGGGAAAAACATTTGAAGAGAGGAAAGAAAAGAGGCAGCTAATTGAAACAGTTTCTGACCATGTAAGAGGACAGACAAACGAAAAAGAGCTGCTCTGGACTGGAATAGTTTGATTTCCAGTAAGGAGAGGAAAAGCGTCCTTTGCTAGGCCATGCGACAGTCTCTAGACACAAACACCACCTGAGGAAGCACTGGAAAACTGCTTACACTGCCCATAAGTGACTACTACAGCTTTTGTCGTGGCCCACAAGCCACAGGGTTTAGCTGTAATTATGTAACTCGAAGAATTACTAAGCCAATTAGCTAGAAAGAACTGTTATTTAGCTATTCTTTTTTTTCTTAGACATTCCCAAAGATACTTGGTTCCACATTTTTGCTTTCATAAGAAAATAGCCACTTCTGTTAAAATTAGCAATGACAAAAAGCTTTATCAGCAGGGAAGCTTGTATATATTTCCCTAAAAAACTGATTTTTGTGAATGTGAGAAGGAGCCCAATCTTTATCCATTAGCATTTAAAAGTAACAACTGACCACTAGAGGGAAGTCACAGTTGTTGGTTCACAGAAGCCTAGGGAAAACTGCTACCCAAAGCAAGGCATCCAAGTTCATGTCCCATGTGAACACAAATGTGTAAAGTCTTCATAAAATCAAGATGAATAAGATACAAGTTCTTGAGGATTTGCTTGTTTCGCAATAGCAATTGTGCTGTGCATATAAGCAATAACATTAATGACCTTTTCCTAATTGACCTGTTTTTGTTACTATGGTCGTAAATTACAGAGACATTTAGGGCAGAATTGCTGTCTGAATAGCAAATTGGTAAGAACTATGGGACAGGGATGCGGTGTCTGAAAATCAGCAGCTAGCCCTGTCCTAAAGGTGCAAGGAAATGGTGCTTTTTGGAGGCAGAATTGGAACCTGGAAGCCAAATGCCTTCCTGGGTTATTAGTCTCCAGATCAGTGTTTATAGGTGCCCATGCTTGACAGCTATATTGAAAACAAACAAACAAAAACCCCCTCAAAACCCGAACAAACAAAAAAACCCAACCGAGTAAAAAAAGTTAATAAAAATTTATATTGATTCAGTTGGTTTGCAGGCAGTTATCTCAGATTTGGTGATTCACTAAAAGGCTCAAGATGGCTCCAGAAAGGGCAACCTGCAACCCACGTCTCAATCTGCCAAACTGGAGGGGACAGTTTTCCATGAGAAGCCCAGAAGTCCAGCCTGCACCAGGTAATTTGTAGGCCAGTAGTTCATCTTGCTGAAGCACTGTACTTGATCTGGTTTTTAATTTGCCAGGTCTGCCCTTAATCTTTGTGTCAAAGAAGAAAGGCTTAAGGTCTTGACGCATGAAGACGAGAGTAGCTGTCACAGAGCAGATTGCTCTCAGGCAGGGTGGGTGTAGTAGCAGCAGGAGCAAAGTTCAGCACTGCCTGCTCTGCCTGCCCCCTTGCTCTGACACTCTTTAAGTGACTCGTTTTAAAGTGTGTCCAGGATGGTGACCACTGTTAACTCTTGATTGAGACAGGCAGCACAAAACACATTTTTAGTATGACACCACCAGAAGCCCTACTGGTCTGCAATGAGATGAAGAAACACTGAATTGATTTACATTGTCAGACAGCATCATCTTCAGAGGGACACTGCCTGCAGGAACCATCTCAGCATGTCAGAGCCCATTCATGTGAGGAGGATAGAGGCTCTGCCCTTCGGGACTGACATCACATCATCTCTGCAGCACCAACAAGGGGTGGAAGAGAAAGATATTTGCAGGGTGCACAAAGGTTTGTAGCAGGAGACTTGTTGCATGGGCTGAGGCAGTAGCATAAAATAGGAGAGCCTAAGGCATTAAGAAAATAATTGAAGCTTTCAGAATGCGGCCATAGAAAAACCACACATCAGCACCATACAATATACATGGGTGCAAGCTGGTTGAGGTTAAAGATGGGAATGCAGCCACAGGTTAATGATTAACAATAGAGAAAAATTGGCGCTTTTTTTTTTTTTTTTCCTTTTTTTCTTTTTGCTGGTGGCAGGAGCAGAGATGCTGAAAACTGGAACCTAGGACAGATGATTCAGACAGGCAGCCACCACCTTGCCAAATCCATTGAAGCTTTGTTCGCTTACACCAGCTGAGACTTCTGCTTGTGGCATTTTAGGCAGGTCTTTGGGCAGAGGTTTGCATAATGAATATTTTTTCAGTGAATAACTGTCTAACAGAGTGTTACGGTTTCTCTAATGACAGCAGCCTCCAGCAGGGATGTTGCAGCCACAGTCAGTTCACATGCTGGAGACAGCTGCATGGCAGAACCACAATCTTCCTCTGCTAAATCATCTATTTCAGACTGCAACTGCAAAACATTTTACTTCAAACAGTTAAAAAAAAAAAAAAAGGAGCTGATTTTTGGTAAGATTATTTCTCATCAGTGATTCACTAGATTTGTAATGGTAATAATGTTACAGGATCACTGCACAGGCCAAAGTCATAGTCCATGTTTTTAGGAGGGTCTCAGACTATACATTCTAACTCTACATACAAAAGCTTGGAGACATTCATTGCAACATCACTCTTCACTACAGGTAACGTTTTCTGGTTTTAACAGCTGGAATTTGATGTTCCATGTAAAAGATAACAGAAGAAATGGGATTAACTTCTCTGTCACTCATCTCGAGGTTTTTCTGCAGGTTTGGTTCTGGGTTTTGTTGCCTGACAGTCTTGCCTTTTTTTTTTTTTTTAAATACATTTAGTAAGATAGGTTTCAAGAGTGATTTACATCCATTCATCACTGGATGATGAAGTTTTCAGTAAGATACTCAGAGAAAAATTGCTGTATACCATAAAACTAGTCTGTCAGAAATGAGATGTGACAATCGGTGCAGCTTAGTCCTGCATCTAGCAATAGTCTTTCCCTGTAACTCAGACTTCCATTTCAAATCAGCTTTCCATGTGAGACTTGGATTGATATAAAAACACACAGATATTGAATCTGAAAAATTCAGCTGCTTTGTCTGACAAAGTAAAAGCTAATGAGCAAAACACAAATTGCTATGGTTTGAGGCAAATTAACAGTAAATTGGGGTGCGGGGGGAGGGGTTGTTTCTGTAGAAAACAATGTAAAAGGAAGCCTATAGGAGCCTTGTTACACATTTTGCCATCGATTTATGTTTTGGCCTCGCAGCAAGAGTTGTTTCCAGTTCCTTGTGTGTAGCCTTGAGGAGCCTCTGAGGTTCCCTGGTCTCACCTAGAGGCAAATCCCACCACCACTCCAAAGAAAAAGAGTTACAGTAGAGGAGGTCACTAAAGGAAGGTTAATGCTTAGAGGACATATGCTTTTCCACCCCTTTGAAGCGTTAGGTGAACCCTACCGGCATGCACTAGAAACAGTTCCTACAAACTGGGTGTCTGTGGCCACTTGATTTAACTTTGTCTTAACAAATACTTCATTACACATTTTAAATAACTGCCTATTTTTATAAAGACCTGACTCATCTGGCGTTATGTCTACAAAAGGATGAAGAAATAGAGAGTGAACCAAGGCTCCACACATCTTTTACTCAGGCTAGCAAATACAAACAGACCAGTGTCTTGCTTAAAAGTTAAGAGACACATGAAAAACACCCACCTGAGTCAGCAGGATCATGCCCTTTCTTTACACAGGACAGTGGCTTGCATCAGCATAGGCATGAATATTTACCAAGGTTAGGAGAGGCCAGACTGCCCTCTGTCATGAAGCTCCTCATTATGGAAACAGCCTCGTGCAGCCACTTTTGCACTCTCAGGAGTGGTGCTGAACTTCCAATTAATTAGTTGATAGGTATCCTTTGCCAGCATGGAAGAGCCTGCCTGATCAGAAAAGAGAGGAAATCAGAGGAACCCACTCTTCAGATCCTTGCAGGGTGGCATGATACTGGTGCTTTCACTACAGCAAGTGTGCAGTTACTCTCATCCAGGTTAAAAGCCGTTGGCCAAAGCAGGACTTACCTAAAGCTGAATAATGCCTACTGAGTTATTCTGCCTGGAATGGTCACTCACAAGTGAGCTGTGCTAAAGACAAAAGAGGATAACAGGGACAGCCACGGCCCCATGGCTGCAAAAGCAGGACATGATCTGGTGGGTAGAGCCATGTGCTACCCTCAGGATCTCTTTTGCATTGCCATAGTGGTTGACCCCTCAAAAAAGTCAAATTGCTAGATACTGCTTTTTTTTTGTTAATTCACATTGTCATATGTAATACATGCTCGATATGGTAGCTCTTCATAGGACGTTGAGACTAAGCACTGAAAATGAACCCCTGAATGCCATCATCCATTGGTACTCATTACTGACCTTGAGACAAACAGATGCCTTTCCAGAGTGATATGTTGTGCTGTTACCTTACATGCTGGTCCACAGCACACTTAGAACTATTCAGCTGACTTTGGACTTTTTAAATTCTGACTAAGACAATTGAGACATATGTGAAAGAGCAGGAATTTGGGTATCAGCAAAAATTTCTTAAGGATCCTGCTTTGGCAGCTGCTTAGATTTAGATGATCTTTGGAGATCGGTTCCAACCCCTAATGCTCTGTGTGATTCTGTGACGTTAACATTACAGTGTATCTTGGCCTGCAAAGCACCCTTCAGAAATGAGTACACCATTATGTTACATGAAATACAAAAGGCACCTGTGGTTATTTTGTCCTCACTGCATAAAATGCTCATAGAGCTAAATCCTGAGAAAGCTTGTGTCATATCGAACAAGTCTGTTACTAAGATACTGCAGGCTGGCCACAGCCACCTGCTGTGAATCACATAGTGAGGGTCAGGAGTGATCTGTAAATCTCTGTCTTTCATCATTCCTAATAGCAACCGAAAATTAATTGGCTCAGCTCTTCAGAAACTGAGATGATTTTCATATAATCTGGGTGAATAAGTAAGTACATTGAAAGGTTATTGTCCAAACTGAAGAGCCCCAGGCATCCTGCTTCAGTCTCGCTACAGGTACATGCATCATCCTTGCAGGAAGGTTTGTAAACTTCATTAATCTATGCACTACTCATTTTTTTTCACCTGAGATCCTAATGAGCTGCACACATGCCTGACCTTGAAGTAACAGCTCAAATTACATTTGAGGAGCTGTGTTCTGGAATACAACCACTGAAATATAAACCAATTAAAATAAACTGCACATAGCCTCACTGCATGTGACCAAGTGATAGTAATGTGATATTGCAATTACCAATTGCACCTCTGCCTTTTCAACAGGTGTGCTCAGATAGCATCCAGAATGTCCACAGTTCTGCTGAAATGAGCATATACACAGGTGTTTTCAGTTCCAATTTCTCAGAAAGCTCAAATAAGTGATGAAGCCTTTCCACAGTTCCTGTCAAAGGCTCAGTGTAACCTTGAAATATGTTGGGTTTCTGTTACGAATTATGCAAAATTAATAATCTATATTAATTTTTATATCCGGTGAACATTGTTAATAACTATGAAAATTGTTTATTAACATTAAATTTCACCAGAAAACTTATTTACAATGTCCAAAACACGTGGTTTGGATATTTATACACACAGGGAACAGGCAACCTAGAACACTTAAGAAATAACTAGCAAATACAAACATTAGACTTAGAACTGGAAAGAGGTTCTGAGTTTCAATTATACTGCTTGCCCATTAGGGGACTCCAGAGGCTCTTTTCTGCTGCTAAGGCAGAAGGCACAATAGAATCTAGTTACAGAATTTCTCACAAGGAGGCTTTGAATATTTACTCACAAAATAGTATCAGACAGTACCCAGACACTTGAAGGGAGTTCTGTCGGTGTTGTGAAAGTCATTGCAGGCAAAACAGAGCATAATAGAGCAGAGCACAATGCTTGTGACTTAGCTCCATTTATATTATTTGCCCGAGTGTAATGACTCTCTGGCCACAGAGATTCATCAGTCAGAATGGCATTGGCAAAACTGACCATATTAGGTGAAATTAGGGCTTGCTTACCTTTATTTGGGCAAGATACTCATAAATGCATAAACACCTGTGGGTACCTGTTTATCACTTTGGGATGGGACATAATGGCCCAAGCCTTTGTTTTCCTTGGGCTGGCGGCCCTTGCTTCCCCCATTAGCAGGGTGGGGCAAGCCAGGACATGTTTTAGGCTATTAGCCTTCCACAACAGCTTCCTCATCCTGCATTTGGGCAAACAACTGAAGCTGAGTGTAAACATACATTTGGAGGATTGTTAACTCAACTCTGGTCTCAGCAGGTTTGTCTCTGCTGTTAATTAGAGGCATGCTAAGGCTAGGGCATCACTGTTAGCTCATTACTATGCTCTGTTTTGAAAGGCTCTGTAAAGCCTCAGAGATACGCACTCCCAAAAGGCAATGAGGACAGAACTGCATCCACTCTGGCTCCCTTCAGTACCATTTCGGTGTGTGCCATATGCCAAACAGCCAGGACAAACCTCTGCCATGCCATAAGAGAGCATGCTCCCACACCACTGCAGCAGCTTTAGACGTGGGGAGGGAAAAGGGTGAGGGGAGGCCTTGGTGAGTCCAGCTCATCATCTGCAGAGTGGGGTCTATGTAGAGAGCTCACAAACAGGTCTGCGTCCCCCAAGGCCACCAACTCATCCTGTACTCTTTTATCCCATGCATTGACAGTCTATGACAACTGTGCTACCATAAACAGGGAGGGGGGAAGAGGAGGAACCCCTCAGACAATAATTACTGTAAATAAAATAGCCCAAACTGACCCAATCGTATTTTCTGGTCAAGTTGAGAAAATAGTTGGTTTAGAAAACCCATCACTGCATGTTTCTTCCTCCAAGCAGGGCGGTTATTATGCCCACCAGAAAGCAAGATGGGAGATCCCACAGTTGAGCCCAGTGTGAGATGAAATCACAAGTGGTGAGTATTCCACTTTTCTCTGAGGTATTAGAGACAAAGACAGGGCACAAGGAGGTCCAAGCCACATTAATTGATCTTGTGGGATTTGTGTGTTGCACTGCTGTGTTCATCTTTTGCTCTGTGCTCCCAAATGAGTTTTACCTCAGATTAGCTTGGCAGAGTGCTTTCTTCTCCTCTAGCTCCTGTATGGCATCATCTGTTCAAGATAATATGCAATTAAATTCCTTTACTTGACTGAGACAGAAGAAATGGACACTATTAAATATGTATATTTAAAACGTGTTTTTCAAAACAATCATGAACATCGGCACAATGGTGCTGAGAATGAATATTCCAGGTAAACAAAATATTTTAATTGCAAAAGATTAACACCAGCAATGAAGGGGGAAAGTGCAAATGTCAGAGGACACAAATGTATAGGATACATATAGGGTGGTTGTGGTTGACATATATGGTATAGGTGTAGCAGACAGAAGGTATGTTGCATCTACACAGTTATTCAAGCACTAATGTCTAAGCAGAATTCAGGAGTAAGTGCCAAACAAGAGGGCACACGAGGTTGTTTATTGACAGCCAGCTGAATAAGAGCTAGCAGTATGACCAGGTTACCAAGAAGGCCAGCAGCATCCTGGCCTGTATCAGGAACAGGGTGACAAAGAGGACAAGAAAAATGATTGTACCCCCCTGTACTCAGCACTGGTGAGGCCACAACTTGAGCACGGTGTTCAGTTTTGGGGCTCTGATTACAAGAAAGACATTGAGGTGCTGAAGCGTTGTCCAGAGAAGGGCAGCAAAGCTGGTGAAGAGTCTGGAGAATGGCTGTTATGAGGAGTGGCTGAGGGAACCAGGGTTGTTTAGTCGGGAGGAGGTTGAGGGGAGACCACATTGTTCTCTACAGTTACCTGAAAGGAGATTGTAGCAAGGTGGGTGTTGGTCTCTTCCCCCTAGTAATAAGTGATAGGACAAGAGGAAATAGCCTCAAGTTGCACCAGGGAAGGTTTAGATTGGGTACCAGAAGAAGCAACTTCATTGAAAGTGCTAGCAAACAGCAGAATAGGCTTCCCAGGGCGGTAGTTGATTCCCATCGCTGTAGATGTTTAAAAGGTGCAGAGATGTGGTGCTAAGGGACATGGTTTAGAATCAGACTTGGTAGAGTTAGATACTGGTTGGACTTGATCTCAAAGGTCTGTTCTAACTGAATGAAACAATTTGTCAATTCTGGCGAACAAGAACAGTGAGTGAATAGATAAGGCAACAGACTGGACAAAAAAGGCGGAGATAAAGAAAGTGCAAGTGACTGAGAGAAGACTTTTATATCAGTTATGTATTTACCTCTAGAGCCTTGAAAGAAGTGAATCTGTATGATCTTCACATTGAACTTCTATGAATAAGCAAGAATAAATCCACCTGAAAAAAATGTATTGCCACTAAAACACGTTAAGAGAAAGATTACCCTTGAGGAAACAAAAAGCAGAGATGAATGGCTGAGTGCCCAAACCTAAAAGGAGACGCCCTGCCCACTGCCTCATGAACAATGGTGTGATGCCTTAAAAAGTTTTTGTTGGAAGGGGAAAAAAAAACCAACCAGTTTTAGAGCCAAGTAATTGCCAGTCTTTTATTCAAGAGCAGCTAATAAGACATCCGGGGAGAATTGGGTTGATTTAAATACTTTATTCTAAAGGGTATTCAACAATCATGTTCTGATTAAATGGAAAATCAAGTCAGTCACACTCTCCATTTGGAACTGTGGGTATTGTTAATGGACCTAGTATCTCAGTGCACAGCTTTGTCACTGGATCCAGACATGGGTGCAGTTAAAAAAGCAGTCCCTTGGGGACCCACACCACTCTGAACATGACTCTGAGCACCAAAGAAGCTGAGAAAATTGTGCTTATGTTTTGAACAGTCAAAGTACAGGTGTTAGACTATAGACATGTATCCTGTCAGCTTCAATATGAGTAACTTCTTGTGCTTCATAATCTTAACAGTAAATTAAAATTTATGTGGCAGTGACATAAATGGAAATAAGATCAGATTGTCGCCATTCTTACCATATTTATTTGCTAATTTTTTTTTTCCATTGAATTCAGCTTTCTATTGTGGTGTCTGTACACTTCCAGCAGTGAAAGGGAATGGAGTTTATCTACTTGCTCCCACTGAGCTGAGTCAGACAAAACTTTTGAAACAGCCAAATCTAAATACTTTGTTAAAACTAAAAACCTGGGCTGTCAAAATGCAGGTAACTTGGAAAAGAGGTCTCAAGATAATTATTTCTGTCTCTTTTTCCTACTCTCTTACGTCTGTGATTTTCTTCCATGAGATCAGATCCATCACCAGAAGGAATCAGTTGTGGTGGTGGTTGTTATTTATGCTACAACACCACAAGGAGGTTTTTGGAAACCTTAATGTGTTTAGTGGCATTAAAAATTACATCAGGTTCATTCCATCTAATTTAAATAGCTTTGAAAAAAAAAAACCAACTTGGGTGTTGTCTTTAAATTAATCTTTATCCTCTCACAAGACAAACTGATAAACCATTCCCCTTATTGTTTGCAAATTCTCCTGAGTGGTAGACAACCATTAGATTCAGACTCATCTCTTAAATCGTTCCGCCAAAAGTAAAACGACATATTACAGACTGGGAGAAGAAACAGAGATAGCAGGACCTGCGTGATGTGCAACTATCCACTTAGTTGTTTGAGGTGTTGATTCTGCTCTGCCCCTGTCAGCAAGAGGAATCAGCTTTACTCTTTTCTGTGCTTCCCCAAGAACTGAAAGGATGTGGCCTTAGTATATCTGTTATAGACTCCTAAGCAAGCTGACATCACTATAAAGTTACCACCTGCAGGACATGTTCGTGGAGCTGTGACAGGGTGGTGGTCAAGGGGATGCTTTCGGTGGCCATGGGAAAGGCTCTCAGTTTCTTCTGCCACCATTCTCAAACCTCTTCTCCTTGCTCAACCCCAGTAAGTCCTGTGCCCTGTTTTAGGCATTGTATTCAATGTTAAATCTTAAAGCTTCTTGAATATCAGTTCATTGCCACAATTTTATTGCTTAATATCAAGGGGATTTGGTTTGTTAGTTTATAATAAGTGAATCATAGAATCATAGAATGGTAAGGTTGGAAAGGACCTCAAAGATCATCTAGTTCCAACCCCCTGCCATAGGCAGGGACACCTCCCACTAGTACANGCTTGGGATTGTGCCTACCCAGGTGCAGGACCTTACACTTGGCCTTGTTGAATTTCATGAGGTTAAAGTGTCCCTTTAGTATATTTTGAGCTCGGTATATTTGTTCACTCGGTGAAGGTTAGGTACAGTGTGTAATTATCCCTGGACTGCTGTTAAGCTCTTGGCCCTAGAAGATCTAACTTCTCTGTACATCAATAAAGCTCAAGAACTGGTTTAACAAAACTTATTCTCTACTTAACATTATATTTAAAAGAAAGCAGATGATTTAGCAGTTCAGGTTAGCAAATTAAGTAGTCACAGTTACAGGAAAACAAGAGTTTAAACAAATTTTGGGTAGTTTGGTTTCTTAATAGGAACAAAAATCAATAGGATTTACAGGTTGTAAGCCCTCATGAAGTCTGGCCGTTGGTATCAATAAGTAGCAATTTGGCATCAGGAAACTCAAAATATGGGCAAGTTCATCAATACAGGAGGATAAATGGGAAACTGTACAAAACCTGACACTTGCTTTTAAATCACAGATTCTATAGAAAATCAAATCTTTGTCCTTGAAGAAAGTGAGACAGATATTTCAGTCTGTTAAATCCTGGCAAGGGCAATTTGAATCAGTCATGTCAGAAGTACAGTCATCCTGTTGGAAGAATTCCAGAAGAGTGATTAGTGGTTGTTCAAGCAGGAAGTAATAAAAGCAATTCAGCCTCCTCCAGAGAAAGGTAATACCACAACAATGTGATGTTCCTGGGATAATGGAGCATTAGACCAGTGAACAAGTTGATGTCATTGATAAAAGATAGACTGGAAACCATGATTACTCCAGTGAAATAAGTTTCACTCTGAGAGAAAGGGCACAAAGCGTACACGTACCTGAAAAATAGGCTGAACGTACATCAAAGAAGGTAAAATAGCTACAAAACACACCTGAGTATACTACAAAAATTTTAAAGGTTCTATTGATAGTGATATTCCATCACCTAGTAGTTTAGTTATAAAGCGCAAACCTGTAGGTCCCATCCAAAATCAATGACTTATGGACAAGAAATAACATACAACTTACAGTTTTGGCCACATAACTGCAGAACAAAAAGCTGAATTCTGATAATTCGGCTCCTCTGGAGCTGAGTTATGTTGTGTATTGATGTCTGTAAGAGGTGAGGTCCCATTGCTCTCTCCCACACTGGGACTACAGCTATTAGTCACAATGATTTCATAATGTAATTTGATCAATGCCTGCAGAACTTGAGTAAGTAAGCACCCCAGCCTGCAGGTGGACATGCCACTGGATAAGGTATTATGTCAAAAAAATGCAGGACACATTTTTAAATTATCATTCCTAAAACAAAGAACAATGAAAGCAAAAAGAAACTGAGCCAGTGGGGGACACAGACAAATGCAAACTAAGAGTAAAAGCACTGATGGCAATTTGGCAACCTAAGGAGTACTGGAGAGACTGAGGAGGGACGATAATGAATAGGAACTGTTCTTCCAGGGACTGAATACAGCTACTGTGATTCAGATTTGGAAGCTGTATAAAAGTCTGAGAAGAACAGGAGAAAGGAAAAAAAAAAGTTCTTGAGAGCCTAGTTCTGAGCAGATCCTACACCACCCCAAGGCTCAGAGCTTGGTTCTACAATAACATGGCTGACTGCTTAACTGGAATGTTTTCACAGCAGTACATAAACTATTTTTTTAAGAATATGGACCTTCTGCTGAACCCTTTATCGCTGTTTATGAAGTGGCTGGGTTCAGCCCATGTCTCATGGGCAAAGGTACTTCCCATGAGTGTGGCATCAAAGCATGCAGACATCCTTCACTCCATGACTGACACTATTTTCCTTTGCTTTGGAAACTAAACAAACCTGGACTCTGCAGTGCCAAAGAATCTCTTAATTTCCTTACTGGTTCAAAATAGTCCCTTTCCAATTTAATGGCCTCTGTATTATCAAGTGTGGAAAGTATATGGGCAAAACATCTCAGAAAAATTCCAGTTACTGTAAGAAAGACAATTTTCCTTTCCCAAGAGACAGACACAGAGATATTTGGCAGGAGAACTACTAATATGTGGACAAAGGAAAAAAAAAAACATGAATAAAAATCAAATGTGACAGTCAAACAATGGAAAAGATAGGGAGAATAAAGTTTTAAGTTTTGCCAAGAAAAGGAGATCATGGGGAGAGTTTAGAAACATGACAGAGGTGCTGCAAGGTCTGTAGCTGAAACTGTCCCAGACAGGGGAGAGTGACTGAGACACAAGTCTGAACAAAAGTACAAGCAAAGGGTTAGATCACAAAAGTGTCATGCTGGAAGCTCAGGCTAACTCCAGCTACCTAGATAAACTGAGTATGGAGAGGAAGAAAACATAAGAAAACAGAGTTGAAGTGTATGAGAAAGGTGGAGAAGTCATAAAGGGGAAGGAGATCTTAAAGAGGGCTCAGACAAGAATTCACATAGGATATCAAGAAAAAATATGTTGGCTGCTGGGCTGAAAACAGAAGAGACATTGAGTTGAGACAATTTTGTTCCTCCAAAAATGCTGTAAAAGCTCTGTGCAGAGATGTTTCAAAAGGGAGGCTGAATCAATCTCAGCAGAAGCAAGGAATGAGCTAGGCAGAGGGACCCTACACAACAGTTGTAGACAGCTCATTTGGTAGAAATATAAATATAAGGTCAAAAGATGAGCAACATGGAGGAGGCTGAGAACTGCTCTTTTGAAATGAAGAATTACATACCAAGGTGGTATCTATACCTTGGTATTTCTATTACATACATATACAATAAAAATTTTCTATGGATATATGTGATAGGTAGGGCTAGCAAAAAAAACATTAAAAAATGAGATAACCAATACATTTCTGAATTATTCACTGAAGAGTTTCTACATTTTGCAGGTATGAAGGCAGCAATGTAATTAAGTGGGTATATAAGCTGTGTGGATACCATGTTCAAACAGATATCATGTGTTACAGGGAAATGCAATTGAACTTGCTCCATATAATTAGCAGCCAGTCATCAGCATGCTCAGCCCCTGCAGAGATGTGCTTTCATTAGCCTGAGCTGGCTATTGATAGCTCCCCCAACTTCCACCATCCCCTGGAGCACGAGGCAGCCTTTCATGCGTGTCTGTATTTGGGACTGGTTGGTCAGATGGGGGGGTGGGGGGTGGGAAAGACTGCTAGGGGCCAGCCAGGATAAAGATTTTTAACAGTTGAACTACAGAATCCAAAGCAATTATATAAAATGAATTCAACATGTGAATCCAGGGTGTTTTAGCACCATGAGAAAGCAACAATTTTTACTGCAATTATAGCAATATGTGATACGCTTATGCTAATTATTTTTCTCATCAGAATGTGAAACAATATTTGAGGAATGCCTTTCTGTACCATCAGCAGTTTACAAGTTTAAAAGCTCAGCGTTGGTGAAGTGAGAAATTAAAAAAAGTCTGAGCAAGTTCCCACACAAAGATAGGAATTGGATCAGGTTTTTGATTGAATGGCACCAGGAGCAACTGAAGGTTTGTAGCCAGAGAGATTCTCACAACTGAAGAAGCAGTTCCTTGTTTAATAATTTTAAGCTGCCCATTTAGACTGGCTCATAGCCACAAGTTTGAAAGTAAAGAAGTGCAGCTTTTCTGGGAATGAAAAAGTAGCTCCAGTGACTGTGTGATTACTGGGTTTTGGCATTTATCTGGCAAACCATCAGATATTCCAGTCTAGCACATTAATGTTGTAAAAATGTGATGAAATAAGCCTTTATTAGTTTACCAATGTAATTGTTTTTTTCTGTTGCTGTTGTGTTATCTTTCATGTCACTGCAAAGAAAAAAAATCTAAACCCTTTAAAATAATCTCATTCAAAATTGTTATGAAATATGTAAATTCCTCAATTCTGTAGGAACAAGTACAACTTTATCACCCAAGTCCATAAACACCCTTTGTAATCTCAGTTTAAATGTCTTTCTCTTCAAGTGTAAGGATAGGGTTTCAGGATGAAAGGTTCCCCAGAAACAAGGTATATGTTATTTTCAGATAGTGTGAGTGATCTACACTAGCCCTGAACTTCTTCTCTTGAGGTGAAGGGGTGGTTTCTCTACCAAAGCAGAAAAGAGATAATAATTGAAGCATGCTTGTGCACTTTTCAGCACTGGGACTAATTGGATGATTAAAGTACTTTCAAAGAAGATCCAGGTACTCTCTGCAGTAAAGATTCACAATCTTTATTCATCTTATGAGATTTCTGGCTCTTGCTGCCTGACTCAACATAGCCACAGTTGTTATACAGAGGATGTTGGGTAGGTGGAAGACCCACACAGCTGTTCTTTTCCTGTCTTCATTAACACTTCTCTTCTTCCAAATATCTCTTTAATGTTGGCCTTTCCATAATCACTCCATTTTTGTATTGCATCTCAAAGCCTTCAAGGTCTTTTCCACTGTGTCTTTATAGTCCTTATCAGTACAGCCTTGACCCAGTACTTAACCTGCAAGACTCAAACTGCTTCAAGGCAGCAAATAGAGAAAATATTTGACAGTGTTGCCAAGCTCTTGGTGGATGGAAAATTGTAAAGACCCATAGGAAGGCCTGAAGAATGCAATAATTTTTGGGAGGCTTGTTGTATGCACCGTGTGCTAATTCTGAAAAATTAAGTAGTCAAAACCATGGTATTTAGTTTTCTATGTAGCTGTCTAAGTCGGGAACTTGAGGTCAGCAGAAGGACTTCATTTTCTCTCAAGTGTTTTCAGTGGCTTCTATGCCCAGCAGCTATTAGAGAGCTTTGCCTCTGGGACTCCTGGAAATAGAAGCAGAGCAGAGGGAAGGAATATAACATCTGTGTGTGGGCTGCCCTTGGCTTTACTGGAGTTGATGAAAATAGTGATGGTAGCTCAATCCTTCTAGATTTGCTTAATTTCTGCCATAGTTTTTTTCTAGTGCACCATAGTAAATACCAAATGATGAGAAAATCTCAGTGGGCCTGCCTTCCCCAAGCAGCAAGTCTTGGTCATCTCCCAGAACAGGGCTGTGAGCCCAGCCACTGACGCCATATAGGCGCAAGACACTGGTGTGAAGTGAGACATTCACTGTTTCTCAGAAAGAACAGGAATTAAACCAGGTGAACTTGCATTTGGTAAGCTAAGATAATGTCCTCAAGTCTTAAGAAGGATGTGCTTTGGACATAGCAGATTTGCATGAAATGAGTATTTCTTTAAAGAAGAGAGGAATTTTGGTAGCTCAAGGAAAGCAGAACTGCATATCTCTCTTGTCTAAAGTGAGCTGATAAAACACTCAAACTCCACAGTTATTTCACTTTCATACCTGTTTAGTGCCCATTAAAAGCACTTGGCAGCCCTCTTGGTAAGCATTGTGCCAATGACAATGAGGGGTCTATGAGACATAAGGGATACCCAAGTGGTGCCTAAACATGGACACTCACGGACCCTAAGTGCCACCATGATAGGGGGAACCCAGACAGGATTAAACATAATGCAAATGAAGCATTGGCTTGGTTTACATTTCCCTATCCTTTCTCCTCTGATGGAAACACCTATGGGGGGTGTGTGTGTGTGTGTGTGTGTATATATATATATATATATATAAAATATCAAGCATATGGTATTTCCTTAAGCTGCCAGCAGGTGAAAGTGCCAATTGCTTTGAAACCTGTTGTAGGCACCTAAGCTTTCCTCATTTTTAGATAGGACTTTTTGGATACCAAATAGAGTCAGTTCTGATTCTGAATCCTGGCATCTAAGCATGACAGCATTGAGTGCCACCATATCCCAAGCCTTATGTTGAATGTGGATCCTCTTCTGGGTTTATTAAGTGGAGAGCTAAGACTCAGTCAGGCTGGTGTGATAAAGGAATACCTAGTTATACATCTAACTGGCATTTAAGGGTCAGAGACATGGTAAAGAAGCTTATTTATGTTATGCAGCCTACACAATTCAATATGCTCCAAGGGAGATATTTGCTGAAGAGTGCTGCCAAAAATATATGCTTTAAAAAATTCAGTAGCTTTAGGGGATAAAAATTGGACTTGAGCAGCAATAAGGATGATTAGCTCCTTAAATCTCTTCTGTGAATCCTATTAAAGTCAACTTCCACAGCCTAAAGAGCTTTTGCCCTCTCCCCTTGCCAGCTCCCAAGATGAAGTGAATGTGTGGTGCTGGACAAGATATTACTCTAATAGAAGACTTTTCTCATAGGAAAATCTGGAAAAATACTTATCAGATCCCCTAATTGCAAGGGATACAGTTCTATGTGCAATCACCTTTCCTGACTTGTCTTTGAGCCAGTTTTCTCTTCCCTTTACTGATCTGCAGAGTTGTTAATAGATACTTGCTGGCTACTGACCTTCCTACAACTTTGAAAACAACCAAAGACAATGTTTAGAACAACTTGATTGCCAGATATTTATTTGGTTTTGTCTCTTTGTGCAGAAACAAAGAAAACAAGAGCCTAAGATTACTCTCTTTTTGGACTTTAAAACATTGCAGTATTGTACAATGGTGAAAACGGTGAGAGACAGGGCCCGTGGTTGAGAATATCTGTTCCTCTTCTTAAAAACTGTGAATTCACTGTTGATGAGGTCATCATCCTTTCTATGTTTAGCTCATCTATCTGGACTCAAGAGAGCTTGCAGTCTGGACTGTCTCCAAGATGCCACCATGCACACTCAGCTTGTCCTTGTAGGCAACCAGAAAACAGGGATGAAGTTTCTCCTCACCCTTGAAAAAGCAAAACCACAGAGTTTGTAATAACCCTCTGACTTCCCATCACTCTGCACCTGCAGAGACTGTGCATATTAATTTTGGTAAAAAGAACAGACACATAGAAATAGAGTTTAGGGCCCATATTTTAAGAGGCACTAAAGTGCTTAGCAATGCACATAAACAGTTGTATATGGCCCAGGCCACATCAAAGAGGTCACAGAGAGCTAGAACAGGAAGATGGTGAACAGCACCTGGATAGGGGCCTTGTGAACTTGAAAAATTATTCATCTTGTAAAAAAAAGGACAGACATTTCAGAAAATAAAATTTAAAAAAAAAAAGTCTCTTTCATGTTGAACACTATTCTGGTTTTGCTGGGACAGAATCAGAAGTCAGCCCCTGGGCTGCAGGCCATTAGTAGTTTTGGCTTAGCCAGGACAGATGACTTGAGTTGACTCACAGGTGTATTCCATGGAATCAGCATCACAGTATAATAAGGAAGGCTGTTAAGGAGAGGGGAAGCTTTTGTTACAGTAAGCCTCTTGTTTAGGTTAAGCTTTACTCTACCTCTCTCTCTCCTGCTGCTGAGGACTGCCTTCCTGGGTACTGTGATTGCTGTAATCTTGCTGGGCTGAGTATATCTCTATATATCTTGTATTGAGAGTGCTGGTCTCTTCTCACAGGTAGTTAGTGACAGAACAAGAGGAAATGGCCTCAAGCTGTGACCGGGTAGGTTTAGACTGGATATTAGGAAGACTTTTTTAACAGAGAATGGGCAGCCCAGGCAGGTGGTTGAGTCACCAGCCCTGGATGTGTTTAAAAGTTGTTTGGATATGGTGCTTGGGGAGATGGTTTAGGGTAAATCTTATAGAGTAGGGATATTGGTTGGACTTGGTGATCCTGAGGGTCTTTTCCAACCTGAATGTTTCTGTGATTCTGTATTAATTTGGCTATCTCAATAAATACGTTTTCATTCTGACCTGTGGGTCTTCTCTCCTTTCCCTGATTTCCCCTTCTCTGCAGAGGAAGGGTCATTGGGTCATAGAGTAACTGGTAGAATTTAGCCCCAGATACAGGCTAAATGTAAATGGACACGCATTTTGGAAAAAAAAAAAAAAATCTTTTTTAATGTAGCTATAATCCGTTTGAATGGTTATCATGTTGCTGATCTCTGATATTTATTTAAAGCATTTCTCACAAATAAACAGTCATGAAAACCAGACAGGTTGTCTAATTGTTCCCTTAAGCACATGGTCACAGTTCATTATTGAGTTTAATACTAATTGTGACCACTTTTTTTTTTTTTTCCATTTTTGAATCAAACAGTTCCGCAAGCCTGGTTCTTGCAATATATGAACCTAAGTATCACACTCTGTGTGACTACCAGCCCAACTTACGTTAGCCTGTTACTTCAATTGCATGCTAACTAAGGGTTCAGAAAAGTTCAAAGAAATCAAAGGCCAGGAGAGGGTGGTCATGTCTGATAGTGCTCCAAATCTGTGTCCTCACAGTGGTGCTGTGATTTCATCACTTCATCTGAATTTTAAACACACCCACAAGTACATGGAGTCATGGGAAATTGACAGTGTGTTTTGGGGAGATAAGGAAATGTTTTTTATTTTGAGGGAAGCATTTGTATTTGCCTCATGATAAACTGCATGGATAATCAATTTCTTATGGAATTGGTCACTTTCCTTTTAAGACATTGAAATAATTACTGAATGCCAGATGTGACAAAAAAATGTAATCAGGATGATTTTGACCCCATTTTTAATCTTGTGCTAGCTTGTATTTAATATACACTTACAACTGATGCCAAACAATCAGAGGATTTTATCCTGTCATGACAGAATGAGTACATATTGTGTCTCCAAGTCTCATAACTGCAATAAGGGATCTGATGAATAAATGAAATTTCATGTAAGCTCTGTATTTAAAGGTTATCTCTTTTTAATTCTTCCTGTCTGACCTATTGTCTGTGAATATCTCATATGTTACTACTGCAAAGCAAAGGCTAGATTATATTAATTAGTTCAGAGTACATCTGATTTAATATTTGAGAGGTTCAAATTGCACTTGTATTTTCAGAGCACATTAGAGGGCATCACTTGTATTTCATTTATAAAACTTTGTGAAAATTTTCACAAACTTGGCACATCTTCCCTACCAAAAGAAGCATAAAAGGATTTTGGAAGATGGTCTCTTTTGTGAGTAAAACCAACAGTGACTTTCTCAGGTTTGAATGGGCACAGATGCTGATACATAAGAAAATAGAAGACTTCAAGTGATGTATCTGAAGACAATTCATTACAACTGTAAGCGTGCCTCAGAATCAGCAAGTCCTTAATTTTATTATTGGACAAATTCCTCCGTTATGCCTTTATAATGTTTGACAACATGACCACACATTCTTTTCTCCATCAAGAGTGTTGCAGCAAGCTTATGCAGAGTAGCATCATGGAACTAACTCGAGGGATGGTTTGGCACTACTTACTAGGAATGGTGCTCACAAGGTCTCTAGCAGTTGTGTCCACCTGATGCTATTTCCCTGACCCAGACACTCAATCTTTCCAGCAGCTGTAAGTGGTAGTTCTCCAATGTCTTACTTCACCCTGTCGGGTCCAGTACTCCTTTGCCAATATAGGTGCTCTGGATGCTGCTCATGCAACTCACTTATTTAGGAACAAGAGCAAGAAGCAAATTTGTATGTGAGGACAGCATACAAGACCACAAGCTCTGAGTTCAAAGCTGTACAAGTAAATTAAACATCCTCAGGGCACTGACACCTATCTGTAATCTTAGTGATAGCACAGTTTAGGCCTTGGCCAGCAAGCACTCCAACAAACAGTTCACTGGCACCATTTGGAAACTAGCACAGCCAGGAATCTTTCCCAGCGGGCAATGAGGTCTGCCTGTTGTAAGAAGAAAGATTATATAATGATGCCATGGTCAATGCCAAGCCAGCTGGTGTCTGTACCAGAGATCAGGCACACTTAATTTTTCTGCCTGAACATACTTGGAGAATGCATTATGGTTATTGTATAAAAATAGCAGTGTTCACTTGGGCAGTCGATTTGCCTGAGTTTGAGCCCAAATCACAGAACAATCTGTAAAAAAATTACCTCTCCATCAAATAATAAGTCCTTGTCCAAAGGATAAAATCCTGGGGTTTCTGTGCTGGTTTAAGGCTAANTCACAGGCCAGGTGAACAAGATTTTGTAATGTAATGTATAAGATGACATTAATAAAATCACTCCATTAGGAACACATGTAAAAGGTTCCTCTGCCTAAGGAACAGTAACAGTGCAGAGATTAGATTTACTTCTCTTAGTTCTACTAGCAGAGCAGTAGAGAGCTCATCAGTTTTAGCAATGTTTAACCTGTCGTGCAGAGTGTCTGTTCTCTCCAGCAGACTGCTGGCTACTGATTTCTACTAAAGCCTTGAAAAATTTCCAGTAGTGTTACCTTTCTCTTGGTCAAGCAGGAAACATTTCATGCCTTTCCCAGTATCTCTCTTAAAGGTCAGCTCACCAAGTGTGGCCTTTTGAAAGCTGCAGAAACAGCATGTGGGCTGCCACATAAGGTGTGCACAGCTGGGGTTTAGAAGCTGTGAGTTGAAAATTGGTATTGAGCTTAAGCTAGCTTGTTAGAGTTCTTTAATTTTTTTTTTTTTTTATTACCTAGTGATAGCTTTGACTTTTTGTTTTCTTTATATGTGGCATTAAAATTCTCATCTGCCATGAAGTCAATACTGGCTATTCCATCTTCTGTGCTTTACTGATGTCAGGTTTGTACATGGAAGGAGCCTTTCTGGTGTACAGCTGCAGCATTTTGCAGAGATTACGGAATCTGTTGGAAAGTATAATTTAACAGCATGATGGTATCACTGCTGATGTTGGAAACCTATCTTCATACATTTAGGAGCCATTAATACAGTTGGACTTTTCTCAACAGATGATTTTCATATTCTGCTTGAAAACAAAAACTGGATGAGAAAATAGCATGTGATCTTGCTTATCAGCTGTGGGACTGATCTGTGGCTGCTTTCAGGCCAGTTCAATGCTGCATTAGAGTTTTCACACCACTAGTACTCCTGCCAAAGCCCAGACCAGGAGCAGCCTGGCCTCAGCCAGAAGTCATCTTCAGCATCTGCTTCTGAGGCAGTCTTTGCTTACCCAAACACAAACAATTTGTATGTTGCTCTCATATATGCCAGATACTGGGTAGATAAGCAGTGTTTTTATGCTCAGTCTGTTCTCTGTTTTGTTTGTTTGGTTTTGGTATTTTAGTTTGTATTCCTACTGTGGTATGAAAGATTTCACCAGTATGTGGGTTCTCTAGCTTGGATCACCTGCTTCTTTTTTAGAAGACAATGCAAATCATCACCATTCTCAGTGTTAACTCAAAAGAACAGTAACCCTGCTTATTTACCCATTTGTGTGTTTGGCTTTTTGTGTCTATATTGTTTATTTACAATGTGATTTTAGTGACTGCAGTCTGGACATACCAGTTATCTGGAGGTCACTGGAAAATAAATAAATATGCACCTAAAAAATTGATTAATCACTTTTCCTATAGTGTTTAAAACACTAAGCAGGAGATGGCTCGAGCCATCAAACTTCACTATGTAGGTAGTTTTGTTGAATGGCAGACCTTTATGAATACATAAAGGGACTTTCCAATCTTTGTGTGTGACAGTAATGTGAAAGTGATTTAGAAATGAATAAATTTCTCTAGGAATCTCTGAATGTCAGTGCTTAGAAGTTTACTTTATGATGCATTTCAGCAAAGCCGCATTCACTGCGTTACTGTTTAACCTGAATACAGATATGTAACGGTTGAGTTACAATGCTGTAGTGTTGCATGCCATATTTACAAGCCATAGTGAAAAAAAGAATGTTTGGGATAGTCGTTTTCTTTTCCTTCTTGAGCAAGATGATGAGGTTTTAAACAGGAAGAAGATCCATGGAAGCTTGTTTGGGATTCAAATATCATGGTCAAAAATAGGCAAGTTTTGTAGCTGTTATGAAAGACAGAGATTAATAACTTTCTCTGCACAGTCATGTTGAGATGAATCTCAAGGACCTATCTAAAATCATGTTTATAATGAAGCTCTAGTGACTGTTGCATAACCTCCTGTTGTTCAGTAAAGGTTCTTCAGCCTGATATGTCTTGGCTCCAATTTCTCTGAGCAATATTCATTGACTTCTCAGAAATCTTCTTGTGATCCTTTGTTACTCCATCCACTTACTCTAGTTTATATGCAAAATACTTCCTGTGTAGATTTTCAGAGTCCTGTGGGGTAAATGTCTAGAGGATGGTCTTTGGCCATCTTCACTGGCTTCTGTATTCTGGATTTTCAAGTAATTGAACAATTAATCCTCTGTGCATTTGAGAAAATGTTGTCTCTGGTAGCCACAGAGCTAAGAGTTTTCTTCTGTTTTTCTCCTGCAAGTGACCGCCTGAGAGTGACTTCAGCACTGTGCAAAGCAATAATGAGAATGGAACCTGGCAATTAAACACTCATCCTAATTTGGCACATAGGCTGCAGCCATTAGCAGGGGATCTGACTATCACAGGCAGGGAAATACAGTGGAGGCAAATCGTGAAGAGGGGTGAGGTGGAAGAGCCAGAAATTACAGTCAGTCAGGATGCCTCGCCCTTCAAGGGTAAAAATTCTTTGATGCGGTTGCTGAGTCCAGAGGAAAAGAAATCTGATCTTGTAGAGGAAGGCAGGGCTAAACACTCAAAAAATGAGGCTAAACAGTACACTCTGCTCTTTCCTCAATTATAAAATAGTGTTTTACTGAGAATACTGAAATAGGGAAGGCAGCTATTTTACAGCAAAATCTTAGGGCTAGAAGTGAAGTGCTCTTCCCTTTTCAATCATTAAAAAAATCATTTAATAGGTAATCTTATAATGAATATATAACTTCAGACATAGCATGAACCTGACCTTAGCACTTCAACAGGAGTGCCTAAGGAAAGAAATACTGTGCATTTCAATGTAACTGGTTGTTTCAATTCAAAACAACCACCATTGCACTGCAATTCTGCTGCACACAGCAGTTTTAACCAATAGACTCTTTAGCTGAAAGGTATTTTACATATTAATTCTCTGTTTTTAACAGAATTTTCATGACCGTACTCCTTTCTTAGATAGTCAATCATTTCAACTTTACTTATAATATCTATCTGCTAGTTTTATCTGCTGTTAACAGCTGTAGAGTTGAGAGGTGGAACGAAGTCTCCTCTCTACTACCTTCTCTTTCAAACAGCTGCTAGTCAGCACTGCTCTGTATCTGTTACTTGGATACTGTTTGGACTCTGAAACTAACACACCAGATAGAATTTATCCTAGAAAATGAGGATATTTGCTATGGAGAATTCCCTATCTAAGCTTGTGATGGTTTGGGAGTTACCCACCCCCCACACCCCCCCCCCCAGTGAAATAACCCAGACTAGACTCAGCTAGCTGGAAGTTAAGGAATGATGCTATATTTACAGCTTAGCACAATATACAAGCATATATACACACATACACACACACACACACACACAATATACAGTTATATACAAATTAAAAGTAATACAGAAACACAAAATCCCTCCAAAACAATCAGATTGCCAGGAGACTCCCAAACCAAACCTCCGCCCCCCTCCCCTCCTTTTTCCCTGCCTTCAGAAATAACCAGATCAATCCCCGTATAGCTCACATGAAAAATGTGGAAAGATCTGAGGTGAGATGTCAAAGAAAGATGCCAAGGAGGTTAGAGAAATAAAGGGTTTGGTCGGATTAAAGTTAAAGCAGAAAGCAGCCACAGACCATCAGAGTGAAGGACCAGGAGAACAACTACTAAGAACTAACTCAGAAGTGTGTGAAAAGTGAGAGTCTTACCTATATTTTGACTACTTGCGCTTCTCAGCAGAAGAATGAGTGATATAGGTTACTGCTATTGCTTTTCTTTCTTCTCACAGCTAAGGATTTAATTTCTCTCAGTAAAACATTTTTATCTAAGCCATCTTCCCCAATTTGCTCAGTCTTTTATGAGAAACCTTAAAAAATTCCCAGTATTTGACAATTACCATCTTTTATCTGTCCGCAAGATTGGCTAGGCTGTTGTTTGAGATTAGAGTGATCTGATACAACTTGGTCTTGACATAGCTACAGAGAAGTAGACAGATAGGTTAACAAAAGAACTCAAGTGCCACCTAACTGTCATTTCAGATATCTAAGGCACATATCCTCAAAACTCATAGCTTCTAATAATCTAAGTTCCTCGGCTTTTATGTTTCTTCTAGGAAGTGTGTATTTTCCCAAATGCCATCTTGTACCCCAATAACATTTAGTCTTAAATCGAAGCAGGATTATGAGTCTCAAACTGAAGTTATGCAGAAAATAAGATTTAATGGGAGAGAGATAAAGAAGAAATTGTATCATTCACCCAGGACAAGAGACCTTCAAGCTTTAGTTGCTGTTCAGTGTCTCTATTTTTCATTAGAATGTCACTAGATGAACAGATGGATATCAGACAACTTAAATTTCTCTTTCTAAACTACCCTTTTAAGAGAGGAATTGAGTGTATAGCAGTGTAATGATGCAGCTTGTGATTAGTCACTAAAACATTAAGAACTACAGAGGCATTAATTGTAAACTGTAATTTTGTTTGTTTGATTGTTTTTTTCCCCCTTGAGGTACAGCATCTGCTAAATGCAAAAAGCATCAAACCAAGAAGACACAAAAGCTAACCTCACTGGAGCTGTAATTTCTGACTTCACTAATTTTTATAGCCTTGTTGACATTTAATGAAATGTTATGCATATAATACTGCATTTATCTTAGAATTTTTATTCCTGTTATGTTTGTAGGCTTTTTTCTGTCACAGGTAACTGTTAATCAAGAAGAAAAGCTTGCAAGCACCAAAGTGTAAGCACAAAATGAGGTAGTGGCAGTGCACGTTAGACATTAATTCATATGTACAAAGTAGACCGGACCATCTAAAACTAGGCTGTTTCCCTGTGTCTTACTCTATGAAAAAGTCAGTTTTGAATTAGTACAGATTTTTAATTAGATTTTTCTTGTGGATAAGTTTAATGTGTTATCCTCTGAGCAGTTCATGTTGAATTTGAGACTTCTGCTGCCATGTGCTATCTCATGCAGATTTTATGATTTGTAACAGAATGCAGCTTTTCCTTAAACAAAGCCAATTACAGAGTATTTCTATACTGCCCTGCCTTGACTCAATGTGTAAGAATTTAACTCTTCCAGTACTTCAAATCTAGACAACAGTTTCAGAGCTCTTCTGATGGTGACATGGACAGTGTGATGGAAACATAGAGTCTAAGTATAAACTATCAATTCTATCACAAATAATAAAAAAGTTGAGAGGTAGAGAAACAAGGCTGGATTTACATTGAGAAAAGAAATTCTGCCAGTCTAATATCAGAATACTGTTTTTTACTCAGAATCCTAAAGATTGGAGATTAAAAAAAAACACCACACTGAAACTGTGACGTGTCTATAATCCTGGTTTCCTAACTTTATGAGATCATGAACCCATGTTAATGTTTTTTTTATTCAGAAGATGAGACTCACGTAGTTATCACACTTCGGAAATACCATGATAGCAGAAAATAAAAACTTCTAAAAAGATTATGAGACTGTAAGTGAGCACATGGATCAGCTCCACCCCTGAATAGCATAAAACTAGACAGTTTACATCTACTTTGAAATGGTCCATATAGCATCCAATTGTGCCATTATATGCAGCAAACCACAAAACACATCCTAATTTATACATTTGGTGAACGATGAAAAGCTTCAAGCATCATGTGTTCTGCTCAAAGAGGAAGATCAAGAATATGACTAATGCCTAGGCATTTGAAACAGTGTGTGTAGTTGTATATATAAATGTATTATTTTTCTGTTTGCTTCTGAAATGAAATGTGTAGTTTTTATAGCTTAGACTTGTTTGTCATGACATATTCCACTCAGAAAAGGGCGCATTCCAGAGGATTAAGTAATGCAATGTGTAGAAATACAACAGTATCTGTAATGAATGCATTATAATACCTAACGAGAAATTAAATTCTTCAGTTCTGCAAATTGTCTAGACTTTTGACATAGTCTAGATCCCCAGTTCGTTAGGATCCCTTCCAACCTACTATTCTATGATCTGTGAAATACTTAAGGACCTATTTAACCTATATCACCTCTTTGTTCCTTCTGAAAAGTAAGGCAGGTCTTTGTTTTATTAGATTATATATACAAACACGTGTATACATGATATATTTATTTTTAAATGTTCCTGTGTTAAGGAAAACCTTTTAAGTATATCTACATTGAATATACTATATGGACTATATCTTGAAAGTATATGGAAAAGATTCATGTCCTGAATAAGTAGACAGCGCAAAATTGTATTAATTATATTTTACAAGTCATATTTTCTACATAAAAACACAGCATATCCTGATTATAGCACGCGTGAGGCTGGAAAGGATTTTTGGTCCAAACTCACCATGGTCAAGCACGGTCAGCTAGGAAAGGTTGCTGAGGGACATGTCCTGGCATTTTTAAAGTATCTCCGAGGGCGGAGCCTCCACAACCTCTGTGGACAACCTGTCCAACTGTTTGACCACACTCAAAATGGTTTTCTAATGTGACAGATGGTTTTCTAGGGTGACAGATCTGGGGTTGTTCAGCCTGGAGAAAAGAAGGCTCTGGGGAGACTAATAGAGGCCTTCCAGTATCTGAAGGGAGCCTAAAAGAAGGCTGGAGAGGAACTGCTTTCAAAGGCCTGCAGTGATAGGATGAGGGGCAATGGTTTTAAATTAGAGAAGAGTAGATTTAGACTGGATGTTAGGGACAAGTTGTTTACCATGAGGGTGGTGAAACACTGGAATGTGTTGCTCAGGGAGGTAGCTGAGGTCCCATCCCTGGAGATATTCAAGGTCACACTTGGAAAGACACTGACCAACCTGATCTAGTGGAGGATGTCCTTGCTGATTGCATGGGGGTTGGACTAGATGACCTTGGAAGTCCTTTCCAACCCAAACCATTCTACAATTCTACAAATTACTTGTATTTTAATATATGCTCATTGCTTCTCATCTTATTCCTGCACAAAATAGAGATAAGCCTCACTGTTTTCCTTAGTCAGCCCACATCAGATCATTTAATGTATTTATAAGACTTCAGCTTTCTCTTCCCTAGTATAAAAACATCTTAATCAGAGCCAGAGAGAAGGAGCCCTCTCTTAGGGCTCTTAGGGTGTAGTCCCTAAATCAACTTTGTGGTCCTTCACTAGACTTTCTCCAGTATGTCCATGTCTCTCTTGTCCTGGAGAACCCCACACTGGACCCAGCACTCCAGCTGTGTCTCACCACTGCTGAGAAGAAGGGACGGATCACCTCTCTGAACCTGCTGGCAATATTTTTCCTAACACAGCCCTGGATGCTGCTAGCCATCCTTAATACAAGGATGCTGACAGCTGTGTCAGGTTTCATTCCCAGTGAAAATCCTGACATCTCCATCCTCTACTGCTGGAAATGGGATAATATTTTAACAAATTTCCTAAGATCGGAATATTTGAAACTTGCAAATTTGGAGTATATTATGCAAAATAAACTACAATAGTTATGATTGTAGTTTCCCAAAGAACCTTATGAATGCAAATTAAACTTTCACATAATCAAAGTTATAATGTTTGGGTTTTTTTTCCAGTATCGTTCTCATTGGTAATCTTCTCTAATCCAAAGATAATATTCATTAAAATAAATTTGGTGAAATTAATTGTAAAATGCATTAAAAATACAACTTTAAAGTGGATAAACATTTTAAAGTAACCATTTTATTACAACTCCCATTCATTATTTTGTATCTTTTTAGAAGGAAAACACCTCGCTTGAAACACCTCACGTGAGTGAAAAAAGAATAATCTTTTGAAGTTCCTGGTCTTTTTATCTTAAATATTAGTCCTTTATTAGAAGATCTTGACTGCTGAGCAACTAATTTGTGTCAGTCCCATGAGAATTCTTCAAATTAAGTTTAGCTGTATATTGCTGTATATTAAAAACATTCTTGAGCTCTAAAAGAAAAGACTGTCCTGGATGAAAATTAGGACATAGTCCTTTCTGTTACTTTCTTCCTGATGAAAACTTCTAAATTTATTCATATATAGGGGCATGCACACATTAGTATCTATATCTGTTTATGTCTATATCTGTTTCTACCTATATGCACACAAAGTGAAGGTAAGGTGAACAAACATTTCAGAGATGGAGGTTTGAAAGTGTTAGCCTGAACATCAGCATTTAGTAGGTACATGACAATTTTTCTTGTCACTTACACTGTAGCTGTAAGATATGAGCATGCTTTGGAGAATGTACATTGCTCACATAAAAGCTCAATACATTCACACAATGTACAGTCTTATCAGGACAGAAGGAAAAGAAATCTGCACAAGATGTAGTACAACTGATGAACCTGATAAAGCTGGGGTTAGGTCACCTAAGACAGAACATCAAGAAAACAAAGACACAGACAGAATGTGATGCTTAAGCTGGGTTGTTCTGCTCATGAAATAAGAAATAGATGTATTTTGATGCTATTCCAAACTCCTTACCAGCAGTGCATAATTTTGGTACTCTTTATCTCCTGTACTAATTATCATCAGGCAAATGTGTCAGGGTTGTGCTGGCAAGCAGTAAGCTTGGCTTTGCTTTTGCCACCAAGCTGATAATTGTGGTTGTTTTAAGAAATTTGGATGGAGAGATTTTCTCAGTGCCTCTGCAATCACTGCAGCACTCCAGCCTCCACACAGTTCTGTCAATATTCCCCAGCTGAAGACAACAGCAGTTAACAAGGAAACCACCTGTTACTCACTTTGATGGCAACTAACAGCACTGATAACAGTAGCCATATAATTTTTAGCATTAATCTCTTCCTCCCATTTCATCCCACAATCAGACAGGGGCTTCTGTACCTTGTCAGTCTGATTTCAGGTAAGATTTAGGAAACAATAAAGGTTAAATCCCACACTGCTAATATGTGATGACTAGCAGGCTAGTAGGAGTAAATACAAATGTGCTGAAAGTCCAAAACTTCTGTCACTTTAGTGGAAAGTATCCAATAGCTAATGCTAAGTACCTAGTACCCAAATACCTGCTGTGACTGAAAGTCTTCGATCAGAAATGCTCCTTCTCAAAGAGCTTCTGAAAATATCATCAAAGAATAGTTCAATAATCTCCAGAAAGCTGGAGCATATTGTAGGTTTTACAGAGATGTTGAACCATATTGCACAGCAATTCTTCTTTGAAGTAAATGAATGCTTTCTTTTCATATATGATGAACTTTTATTTTAAAATGAAAACAAAAAGTAACACACAAATATGCATCATCTACAGTTCCCTTCAAAAACTATGCTGAAAACACAGCAAAATCCGAAGGTCAAAGTAAAGATTATGTGTGTATTATTACTGAAGTTTGAATGAAGTGATTTTCTTTAAAATCTTGTGAAACCTTTATGCTGTATGATTTCAAACAGCAGAAAGTACTTAGAACAAGTTAGCAAGATAGGATAACTAAGCTCCATACCTTTTCACACATTATGTGTTACTGTGCAAGCCACTTCAGTTTTGGTTGTGCTTTTTTTTTTCCCTAGAAGAGCAGATGTGTTCTTTATTCTTCATTCAATGTCTGAAGTGTCAGCCTTAGGCCTGATTTTGGGGAATCTTTTCTGTCTCCACACTTCCCTGTAAAGAATAGGGAAAATATTTAGTATTCCTGAAGAAAAAGAAATCAGTAAGTAAATAAATAAATAAATAACCATGCTATTTTGTGATGAATATCTAGTTGCTGAGGTATCTGCAGTTTATTAGGAATTTCCACATGTCATTTTGTATCTCAGCTGTGTACACTGAAGAAACTACAATCTTTTCCTACTTGCGCTTTCTGAAAGAAATTTTCAAAGCCAGAACTCTTGAAGAACTCTTGGAAACTGCACTCCTTAGCAGAATGAAAACAGAACATGAACTTTGTATTTAACATCATTTAGCTGTAAATTACCCCTGAACTGATTGATTGGTAAGACTATAAGGAAACATGGCAGAGATGCTGTAATGTATATATTCACCTTTTATACTGAATAAGACAGGAATTCACACAAAGAAACAAAGAGCTCATGCAAAGGTTCACATGATATATAAGCAGGGTGACAAAGCTATGGTAACAATTCTGAAAGAATTGCAACTGTGGTTAAGTATTAGTATTCTTGATGTCTGGTATTTATGCAGATTTTTATATATACTTAAGGAAAACTGAAACATCTTCCCAATGAGTAGAACTGCCAGTCAGCTCTTTATGACATGATTGTTTCTCACCTGGACAAAATGAGTAATTGTGGCCATAAACAGCTATTATGATGTATGAGAAATAGCCTATAAAGGAGCACACAACTTGCTTTCTACAAATGTTACGTATTTAGGGTTTCTCCTTCATTTTGGTATGAGAAGGTTGTGACTTCATGAGTTTAAGTAACTCCATGGACTTGGTTATATGCCATGGAATATGGACTGGGCTGGTGAGAAACTGCAATTTTGATTTAGGAGAAAATCTGGGCAACGTCTGCTTCTTTTGAAGTGACACATCACCTCTCTTGTAGTATAAACCTGTAATCCTTGTGATAGCTTATAGGAAAACAGTTTCATAGGAAAGTTAAACATTTTAATTTGGAGGACTAGATTCGCAGGAAATTTGAGATCTGCTTGGTGAAAGGAACAGCTAATTTTATATTCACCCACTGCTTCTTAAACAAATCCCAGTGTAATTTAGGATAATCTAATGTCCAAAGTCACAAAATGAGGACTGGTATCTAGATCTCACACTACCTACCAGTCAGTGATCAACGGAATGTAGACATACTCGACTTCTCTCCTGCTGCAGTTGTCAGAGATGAATATTTTTGTTTCTAGAGAAAAATATGTCTAGGCTCATTAAAAGTCCCTAATTTTGTGCTTTTGCAGTTTCAAAAATGTCTGAATAGTTTTCCAGAAACACTGGAATCATGAAAGAGATCAGGCATAGAAAATAATAGCCTCAATGATTAAACTACAAGCTATTGAAAACAGACTTGTAAGACACAGAAAGTTAATTTCAACCTTAGCTCTTGCCATATACTCTATTTTAAGGTCTGTAATTAAAATTATCTTTCCGGTGTGTTTCAGTCACTTTGGAGAGTTTGGAATTCAGCAAAAGCACCATTCAGCTTGATGGCGTATGGCTCTGAAACTCTTATTTTAAAAAATGTTAATATCATGGGAAATTATTTGCATCATTTGGGAGCAATAAAAAGGATCTCGCGTGCATCAGCTTCTTGGGTGATGGGCTTGGATATAGTTAGAGTTAAAATTATCTCAGCAAATGTACATGTGGAATTCAAATAACTGTGGATTTTTAAACAGATTGCTAGCACTGTTAGACTTCTTACAGCAGCATAGCTGCAGCAATTTTTTTCAAGGAAAGAGTACTCAAACTAATTTAATGCATTACCCTCAACCAGGTAAGCTTCCACAGCAGCAGAGCTGGAGGATAAATTGTTTCTTTTTTGGTAAAATTTGCAGTTGGAATGTCATTCCCATTCTCTGCTTTATTCTAAGGCAGCACTGGAGCATGGAGTAACATATGGTCATTTCTGTATGTTTACAAGAAAAACCATTTTTTCAAATAAACAGCCATTAGCAAAACAATAGGGGCTTCTAATCTTATTAATCCTCTAAAAGATTGTTGAGATGGGTAGGGGTATATAAAGCTCATGCTGGCCTCTGTCTCCATTTTATTATAATACCAGAAAGCTGTTGCCCCTGATCCATATTACCCTACCCCCACTTCCTTCTATGTGCATGCTGTTTGTTGTAGGAAATACAAAGTAAGGTCAGTGGTTGCTGTTCCTCTCCAAGTGCTGCAGGCTGTGGCTATGCCTCTTTCATACTTATGGCTGGATCCTAAATGACTTGTGCTTCTTTACAGGGAGCAAATCCTCACAAGAATCAAGTACCCAGGGATGTAGGTATGTGCATGAGCTACACATACAGATAGCACAAGTTTTACAGTATAATAGCTGATGATCATAAATGTGCAGGGTGCTGAATGCACTCTGTTTCTGCTTTTGGCACGTTTTCTGCTCCTGTTTCGCTTTGCTAACTCCCTGGATCCAGTGAAAGATGCCTGAATCAACCAAAGGGAGAGGCAGGGATGTTCTGTGCAGTGCAGAGACACCCACTGGTGTATTTAAGGAAAAAAATTACCCTGCCTCAAAATGCATATGACAGCCATCTTAACTTCTGGCAATGAACTGGAAACTGAAATTACTGAACATTAAACATCCTTCAGAGAGTATCCTAAACATTAAATATGCTGTGGCACTATGTAGCTGCCTATACTGTACGTTTGAGGGAACACACTGAGTACCCTACCACTTGCTTCAGCAAATCATCCTATAATTGACCTTTGTGATTTAGTGCTTCTAGCTGCAAAATGCACACTAAAGCAGTTTTGGAACTGAACACCATTCAGAGCAGTCCTAAGACCCTGCCAGGAGCTAGAATGGCTTTATGGTTGTCACTCTAAGAATGTAGCTGTCTAAAAACTGTAGCTCAGGTGACGTCTGTGCCAGATTGTCAGACTTCACTAATATTTTAGATGCCTTCCGTTCTGTTACTATAAGCTGTTTGCCAGTACATATAATGTAACCTGTTCTCTGCTATCCCCTCTTTATTTATTTTTTTTTTCCTGCATCTTTGGGACTACCCAGCTTTCTCTCTGGCATGAAGCTTCTCTCCCTATTGCTTTGAGAGCACATCCACAGTGACAGGTCTTCCCTTCTGCGTGTTTGTGTACACATACAATGCTCAGTATTGGATTAAGACACAGGAATTAAAGACCCAAGCCTAAATCTCCAATTCTGGAATGATTAAATGAGAATCTGCTAGGTTGTTTTTTTTCACAAACTATCTTTTTTATCCTTGAACAACAAGCTTCTGACCCATATGGTTGCAGGAGTATGATCTCACTGTAATTGACATAATGATATTTGCTGCAGTCTGTAGACTGTAAAGCCAGAAGGTCAGTGGTATCCTGTATTTTATTAGAGGAGGCCATGAAGCTGAGGGCCTTAACCTAGCTGAAGTTTCCTATTCTGGTCCTTATTGCCTTGTAGGTGGTATAACCTATTCAAGTGTAATCATGCTCTGGCAGCTAGTGACTGTGTGTTATCTGTCACTCACTGTATATATAAAGTGCCATGGTTGTAGGCCCTGCTTCTCCCCAAAGGTGTGTTTCATATACAGTGGGAAGCAATGTCTCATAATTTTGCAGGTTCCACATTCTTCACAAGTTCTTGCTACAGCAGACATCAGAAATTTGGAAGCTCGCGACTCCTCAGTGGATCATTTCTCCACTCTTTGCTCTCCTCCAAGCAGATATGCAGTATGTAGCAAGCCTCACACATTTTTGGACAGTGCACCTTCCTGCCTGTGCAATCATACAGCCCTTTCATTTTTTCCCTCCGAGAGTGTTGATTTCTGCAGCAGGACTTGGGCTGAAGGGAGAGGTTGAGGCTTTAAAATTAACTATCTAGTCTTTGCAGTAAAGAATAAATCTCAAATGTGATCTTGCATAGAAGATGCAAAATCTAGGAAATAAACTGAGGCTCATGAAAAATCCTGTAATTCCAAAATTATTCTCCTGATTTCGGAGGAGTGTGTTAAGGCAAAGTTTGTCCCTGCCTTTATTGGGCACATCTCTCAAGAATTTCAAGCATCAGGCCTCTTGCCCAGTTACACCCTTGAGGTCCGTCTCGTCTAGCCTCTTTTCTTGCTCTCAGGGGATGTGGAAGCAGACGAGGCACACAGCCCGACTGTGGGCACCAGCTTCGTTTGGGCTTCACCCTTCCTTCGGGCATGAGCAGAGAGCACGCCTATGCTTGCGGGTGGGTGCGAATGTGTGCGTGAGACAGTGGGTGCTGCACATGCTCACTGGACAGCGCAGAATGGTGCTTCGCTCACAGCCGTGTGTCACAACAAGCGGGACAGGCATGGATAGAGGGACGATGGGAACCCTCCGCGTTACCAGCACTGCTCACCCTCGCTCCTCCTAGTCGGTCGGGGCGACCCTCCCGCTGCCTCTCACACAGCTCCGCCACTCTTCCAGACCATGCACCCATCGCAGCCAGGGATGCGGGCTGCTACGCCCTTCGCCCAACTCACCTCACCCTCTCCCCGCGGGCCACCTCACTGATTTCACCACACTCCACTCCGCTGCTCCCCTCCCTTCCCGCTTCCCACGGCTCTCTTCGCAGCACTCCGCCTTCACCTATTTCTCCTCACCCTCCCTTCCTTCCTTCACCATTCCTCATCACCATACCCTGCTCTCCCCACCTTGCTCGCCCCTCACCTCTCGCCTCACCGCTCCTCGTTCTCTCCTCAGCACCGCGCTCGCGCGCGCGCACGAGTGACATCACCCTTGTCCAATCAGCCGCCGCCGCTCCCCGCGCTCCGCTCGGCCCCGGCAGCCCCCATTGCGGCGGCAGGCGGGGGGGGGGCGCGTGGGCGGCTGTCAGGCGGGCGCGCGGGCGGCGGGCCGTGCCGAGCCGAGCCGACCCGACCCTTGTCATGCCATCCCATCCCGTCCCAGGTGTGCGCAGTTGAGACGGGACGCCGCGGGGTGACAGCGTGGCTGAGCGACTGCACACCACAGGTAGGGCACGGCTTGCTCTGAAGCGGGTGCGGCGGCGTGTCCCCCGCCCGCTTTGCGCACCGGTGTCCCGCTGTAGAAGCACTAGTAAGAGCCGCTGCGGCGGCGCTGCCTGCTATGGAGAGGGCAGCCCCCGGCAGTGGGTGTTCCCGGGGAGGGGGCGCTGCTGCGGGCAGTTTGCACGGGCGGGTGCCCTGCCGCGGCAGGGTGTCAACTTTCGTGGTGTGGCCGGAGGAGCTGGAGCAGGTGTGAGGTAGCGGCTGGCCGCGGCCCTTCACCCCGTGACTGAGCAGCGCGAGAGCCTTGAGCTCTCCAAGGGCCCGCGGAAGGTACCAGAGACCGGGCCCGGGCGGTGGGGCCCGTTTCCGTAAGGCGGCTGGGGGCGGCAGCCGTAACGCAGCACGGGAAGCAGGGCGGAGGGGAAGAAGGCGGAGACGCCCCTCTCCGGGGACATTGCCGCTGGGTATGGGATTACTTGGACCCCTGGGCTGCCGAAAGTGGGACGCCTTCCCTGCGTAATCCTGTCGCCAGCGCTGTCCCTTCTCGGGCTTGGTGCGGGGAGAGAGAGGGGAGCTGCCGTGCGTCCGTGCTGCGGCTGCCGCGCAGCTCGCTGGAGAGGCCGGGGGAGGGTGCCGCAGGGAAACCCCAATTCTCGGTGTCGTCTCTAGCGCTTGCAGGCGCGCGTAGGAATTTCGGCAGCGTGTGGCAAAACGCGTCCGTGCGGTGTTCTCGCAGTGCATCGTTTCAGCACCGGTGCTGCTGTGCGCACTGTCTACCAGAGCAGTCCGCATACCCACAGGCAGTCTTGCTCCGTCTCATTTCCTTGTTTGCGTTTTGGGTGTATTTAATAGCGATCAATGAAAAAGGGATTTGTTGTTTTTTTTTTTTTTTGCACCTTCATGCAGTAAAAAAATAGTGTTTCACTTGATTTCCCCCTTGTAAAATGCTAATTGTGCTGTTTTTTCTGTGTCACTTTTCCGTAAATGCCAGTAATTCAGACTGGCTGTAGTAACACCTGCTGGTGAGAACAGAAACACCACTTGGCGGACATTGCCATTGCTGAGCTCTGGTTTAAGTCACCTGGAGGGAGTGAGCTGCAGACTGAGGAGCTCTTTAGAAATTCCGTCTGCTTTATGAACCACTATTTAATTCTGCCTATAAATCTTACTGCAGATTATCTATGCAGTTAATCAGCTATGGTCCATTTAGTAATGGAAGTAAACTTTGACCTGTGAGCTGAGAATGTTTTCAGTGCTTATTAAATTAAAGCCCATAACAAAGTATTTGAAGGGGTCTTTTAAGTCTTTTGATTTTTGAAATTATGTAATTACTGGTGTGTACACCTTAGGCAAAGAATTGCCTAAAACTGCAGCCAGCTCTACAGATCACACTTAGTGTCAGACTATATGTATGTGTGTGTAAAATTACATGTCAGCCAGTAAAAATAATGAACAGAGAACGGAATAGAACTCAAGTTAAAAGAATTCCAATTTTTCTCTTCTGCTGTTAGCATGACATAGCATAGCATAAATGTCTTTCTTGCAGATACCGTACAGTTCTTGCAGTGCAGATACTGTACAGATCCCTATAAAAGGATGATTTTTGTCCCATGCCTTAAAAATAATAAAAATAGACTAAAATCTCTTTAATAACAACTTTTCTTAATGTTGCAGGAGCCTGTTGCTGATATGGATCTTTTATTTGTTTACTTACCTTTGGATGTGTAATATCAGCATCAGTTGCTTAGCTGGGATTCCATAAAAATATTCCTTATCTATCCCTAAACATGACAAAATGTAAAATACTTATGTTCTCGTCCATGTTTGTGTTATGTACAGCACTGTACATAAATGAACAAGAGATTTCTAGTTCTACTTCTGACAGACACCAAAAAGTAGTGCAACCTCAACACAGCTGCATGATAAGACAAAAACTTAATTGATTTCATAGAATCTTAAGTATCTTAAACACCACCTGTAGATGTAATCCCACATTATGGTTTATGGAAAAAATAACCTATAAATGTGTTTTTTGCGCATGTCTTTCTGATATGGTCTTAACTAGACAATCACATAACCTTTTTTCTGTGGGGACCCTGTTTTGGGTACTGCACAGGATGGATGGAGCTTACTTAATGCAGTTTGGTAGTTTTCATTGATCACTATGCAAAACTCCAATTTGTTTACGTGCTTACACAGTCCATATTACTCATCTGGGCTTTGAAGACAGAACTGATAGCATCTGTATGGTCTTTTTTTAAAGTATGTATCACTACATGATCAGAATGCCTCACAAATAATTAGTAGCATATCAGATACTACCTAAGATAAAAGAAGACTTTTACATATGGTGAACACAGGCAGAAAGAAGGTTTAGGTGGGAAGTATTGACTCTTTTTTGAAGTCTAATTTGAAATTGCTACAATTTTTATGAATATGTTTGCTTAAAGCTACAGCTGCTGCTGCTTTCAGTAATAGTCCTGAGTGGTCCACACATCTGTGAATGTTACTGCAAACTGTATCAAAAAAGAGGAAATCACAATTAATTACAAGCTATGGAAATTTTGGTGAAATAAAGTGTATGACATTAAGAGAAGTGGAGGAAACTACAAAAGGCAGGATTTCAGTCTGTGAAAGCCATTGTGGCACATTGCAGACCACCATGTCCTGCCTCATTCACCACACATTCTTCAGTAGATAAGACATAAGCCTGACCTGCATTAAGTTCTGTATCATCTTTTGGTGCTTATTTGTCTTTTGCATTGAATAAGGCAAGGTAACTTTGAAGTAGTAGTAAGTGTTTATTTATTTATTAATGTATAAAAATGTACACACTGAAAGGATGTGAATTACAGTTGCACAGAAAATAGTGTTCTCAATTTTGTAGCTTTTGAGTGGTTGACTTTACCCTTTATAATATTCTTGCATGCTGTTTTGAGGTAAAATGTTCGTACATATCCCATAAACTGCCTGAAAACCTAGAAAATTAAAGTTAAAAGGATTAAAAAAAACCTAAAAATAAAAAGCAAAGCAAAAAAAAAAAATTTTTTTTCAGCTCTCAGAGTAAGTTTCTTCTGTTTTTACTGTATTGGACCCACAGTGGTTATCAACAGATTGGAAAAGTTGAATCCTTTGGAAAAAGCTGCTGCACTTTTAGTGTTACGGGTTGCATTATGAGAGTGCCGTCCCAGTGATAAAGCAGAAAGGCATGTTTTGAAAGTGGTGAAAGACTCGAGTCCTTTCTGTTCTGGGCTTCAGAGAGGATGTATCGTGGCAGATGAGGGTTCTTTGCAAGTCCTCTGCAAGCACAGTCCTTTTCACTTTGTCCTTTATACATGTCTTCTAATGACAGTCTCATCTTCCTGTAGCCAGTCTCAGTCTTCATTTTTTAGGCATTGCTTGTTCTGACAATTCAAAATTTGTCTCAGTTTTTCAAAGTCATTCCTATCTCTCTTGTCTTTTCCCTTTTAGCATTCTTTCAATTTTCTTTATTTCCTCAGAGCTGCTTCTTGGTCTGCTACAGCAGTCCAATTTAGTGTCCTTCTCAGTCTCCAGTGACTTTTCTGTGCTTTTACCAAACATTGGTGTCAATTTTTACTCCTCTTCATAGACCATAAAGTGACTTCTGTTCTGCACTGAAACAACCAACTTTCTTATAAGTCGGTAAGATTTTTGTACATTTCTAGAGATACAGGAAATACAGCATTAACTCAGAGCTTCCCTATGCTGATGGCTTCAAAACACAGTAACAGAAAAAAAAAGTGATGATGTATTCCTTTTAAAAATTGAACTTTTGAATAAATTTTTCAATGAGTCATGCAAATATGTGTTTTTATACATGCACAGGCAGAAAGCAGAGATGGACAGGACTCTTATTTTGCCAAAGTTGTAAGTAGTACTAAACATTAGAAATGCTAACAACTTAAAAATAGTCTTAGTTATGAGAAGACACCAGCAGTTCTGACGGGCACGTATGGCAATTTTGCTTATACCTTGCTCAATTCTGGCCCTTTCTGTGCCCCAGTACTAACGAATGATTTTGATTTCTCTATGATAGTTGGTGGGGTTTTTTTAACTTAAAGATTTATTTTACCGCCACTTCAGAGAAATCTTTTCAAAAAGAATATTTAAGTGTTGCACTGAATTGAGGTCTGAATAATCATAGAATCATAGAATGGTAAAGTTGGAAGGAGGCCTCAAGGATCATCTAGTTCCAACCCCCTGCCATAGGCAGGGACACATCCCACTAGCACAGGTTACTCAAGGCCTTGAACACCTTCAGGGAGGGAGCAGCCACAACCCCCCTGGACAACCTGTTCCAGTGCCTCACCACCCTCACTGGAAAGAACTTCCTCCTGACATCCAGTCTAAATCTTCCCTCTGCCAGTTTAAACCCATTGCCCCTTGTCCTGTCATTGCAAGATCTTGTAAATAGTCCCTCCCCAGACTTCCTGTAGGCC
>WBNM01002488.1:222538-241192 GCA_013399055.1 Ramphastos sulfuratus
CCCTTCTTGAAGATGGGTGTTATGTTTGCCCTTCTCCAGTCAGCAGGAACTTCACCAGTCTGCCGTGACCTTTCAAATGTGATGGACAGTGGTTTGGCAATTTCATCTGCCAGTTCCCTCAGGACCCGTGGGTGGATCTCGTTAGGCCCCACGGACTTGTGCACGTTCAGATTCCTTAGGAGCTCACAAACGTGATCTTCTACTATAGTAGGCAGATCTGCTTGCTCCCAGTCCTTACTTTTACCCTCTGAACCTTGGACATTGTGGTTGGAGCCCTTGCTGTTGAAGACTGAGGCAAAGAAGTCATTGAGCACCTCAGCCTTGTCCATATCCTCTGTCAGCAGCTCTCCATTTTTCTTCTGTAAGGGTCCCACATTCTCCCTAGTCCTCCTTTTCTCACTGATATACCTGAAGAAATTCTTCTTGTTCCCTTAAACAGGGGAATAAAACTGACTGGTGAAGTTATCACTGCACCACAGTATTTTGTTTACATAAGATCATCCATTTGTTGAGATTAAAATACTATTTGCAATAATTTATCAGCTCTCATGTCAGAAATGAGAGGCATGGATGTGTTATTGTTCGTACCACAGACTGAATATTATTACTAGTGAGAAACAATATGTAAAAACATTTTCATATCTGTTGAATCTTCTTAGTTCATACAAGCAGTGCAGCATTGAAATGAAGACATAAATACACATATCTGACAAGTTCTTTGCTTGCCTTTATGTAGTACTTTTATAATTAACATACAGTGGTCAGATTATGTGTTGTTCCCATGGAAAGCTTGTAGCACAGAGGTCATGGTTTAGTTATGAGATGGGTGTTCTTTTTATAGTTTTATTGGAAAATTTCTGCTTTGACATACATAGTTCACTTTTTTCCCAGTTTTGCAAATTATTTGAACACAAATGTAACTGTAATTTGCTGTTGATTCCTGGTCAAGCCAGTACTCAGATTTGTTAGGCACATGCTTGAATGTACTGCTGTGTTAGTTTCTGCATTAATCTGAGTAAGGTGCTTCAGCTTAACAACTGCTAAATTTAATTTATTTGCAAAACTCAAGGAACGATGTTGATCTACCAAGCATTGGAACAGATTACGTGAAGAGTAGGTGCAGTTACCCTCCTGTGAAGTTTTAAAAATTTGGATAAATCCCCCAGCACCCTGATCTGATGCTCTGCTTTGAGCAAGAGTTTTGGCTAGAAACCTTCTGACATCCCTTAAAACATGAATTATCCTATGGCAGTCAGTCTCTATGAGGGGGAAACATTGATGTACAGTCTGAGAAGTACTTTGTGATAGAGAAAGAAGAGATATGCCGACAGGCAAATGTTTAATATCCAAGTGAAATATTTAATGTCACAAACAGAATCCCCTTTTTTATTTTTTCATTGGTAATGGCATTTAAATGTACTGCTGGATTTACTGTGTGCATTAGGTAGGCTTGATGTTACAGGTCTGTTCTACGGAAGATAACAGGATTTGGGAGCTTGGTCAGTTAACACTGATCTGTTGTAATGAGTTGAGTATTTGAATAATGATAACTCATAAGTTTCATTAGAAGAAAGAATCTGTTTTGTTAATACAGCTGGTTAATATTACAAAACTTCTGTTTTTGAAAGGAAATCTCAAACAATCTGAATGTAATTATTTAAAACAAAGACCAGATGTTGGTAAGTGGAACAGGCTGTTAATGTTGTCATAATGTACCTAGTTAATGTGCTAATCTTTTTGGGAATGATCAGTGCTTGCTGAATGAGGGCGATAACTTGGTGTTCGACCTCAAGCAAGGGGATAGGACAACCAGAGGTTCTAACACACTAGCTGCAGTGAACGTAAGATTTATCACAACTTGGAAAGAAGGCTATGTAATTTTAAATTTCTGTTAAACTCTACTGATAAATTTTTGAGTGCCTGCTTATAATTCAACTAATACATGATACAATATTGAATATATAATTTTTTTTGAAAGCTATCTTGATTTTATTATTGTCATAAATTCCCTTTTCAAGTCTAGTTTTGTTTTTCACTTTGGCTGTTCTTCAGGCTTTTCATATCCAAGCCTAATTTCAAAATAATTCGTTGAGTTTCTTGTGTGAGAAAAGAGACACAGCCTTATACCCTAAACATTTCTTAATGAAGACTTCCTTCTAGATAACCCCATTTCCAAGTAGGGTGCTTTCTTTGAAACTTGCAATAAAGCTGACTTTGTTTTGATAGAGACAGTCAGTTGTTTTGTCAAATACTGGTAAATCTAATATAAACTTGAAAAAAATTAAATGTCTCAGCATTATGAGGAGGAAACCTGTTTACTCTTTTACCAGTCACTATTAGTGAGGTTTTAAAAGTGTCTGGTGGAATAACTTACCTTTTGATAGGGCTTGCTGTTTATAGAAGTTAGAAGACTCACTGCTGTTGCTGGTAGTACCTTTTTAGATAAAGTATTTCATTTTTTCACTATGAACTTTTTTGAGCAAAGAGAAGAGAAAATGATAAGGATTAAGATAAATGAGAAAGAGCAGCTAGAAATACACATTTTCCAATTTTCTGTATTTCTTCCTGTAAGGAATAAGGCTATTACTCTTTTGTACTTTTGCCAGAAACCTGGCTGCCTTTTCATCAGCTGTCTGAAGTTTAGTTCTCTTATAAAAATGAACTTTGGAGTATTGAAGTGTTTCCACTTGGATTTTTGTTATAAGGGAGCTCTTAAGGGATACCAGCTGCTCTTGAAATAGATCTGTGGAAGCCAGGCATTCTGAAGTACTCCTTTTTTTCCCTTGTCGCTTTCTGAACTGTCTTTACTTTTGACTTTTTTATTATACCTTTTCCTTCTGACTTTTCCTGGCCCTGTAATTTTTCAAAGTATTTTAGCATGCTAATGTTTTGAAAAAATATTCAGCTCTGTCACTTCCACTAGGCGTGGCAATGGTATCCCAGTCACAATAGCAAGATTAGTCTACAGCTGGACTGTAATATGTTGATTTCGACTAAAGGCTGGCAAATGTGAAACTCAGCATTATCTGAGTGCAGAAAAATATTAATTTCTTTTTGATTGCTTTCATATGTTGCTTGATGCTTTATGTAACACAAAAGAACCATGCCAGCTACTGCATAAAACCCCACTAAAGCATAACTAGTGGAATAGTGCCAATGCTGACCGCTATTCTGAACTACTAGGGTGACAGCTCAGTTGTATTTTGTTTAAATATCTTCCATTTCAGTTTTACATTAGATCTTGTCTGATGCATACTGAGTTTTGGTGTTTGTTTGTTTAAGTTGATGTAGAAAAGGCTTATTTCAGAATTACTGGGAGAATGCTGATTAAGTTCTTTGGCTCATCATCATAATTCATTGGCTTTTTTATTTCTTGGTGCTGATCTGCCTCATTAAAAAGTAGATTTTTGCAAAGCTTCTGATGCTTTGACTGAAAGATGGTGTCCCTGCCTATGGCAGGGGGTTGGAACTAGATGATCCTTGAGGTCTCCTTCCAACCTTACCATTCTATGATTCTATGATAAGATTACAGTCTTTGGTGGATAATTTTTGTCACAATCAATTTATTTTAAAATTCTCACGTTTTTATAAACAGTTTATTTGTGTAAGCATAATATATTTTAGATAATTAATTTCATTTTAAGTAGCTGATATTCACAAAATAAGAACTTGGAAATCATTGACAAAACCTGATTAGTATTATTTTTAGATTGCATAATGGAAAAAAATACATAGCTGTCTCATCTGCTGATCTGACCTTAATTCAGTCACCATTATGTTAACATGTATTTATATATATGTTCTAACATATCTATAATGCACTTTTTTGGTGGGTGGTTTGTTTTGGTTTTATGGGTCTGATTTTTTTCTTTCTTGTTTCCTTCAATCACTATTTGTCTGAAGGTAGTAGGCTAAAGAAGAAAGTTCTCTTTAATAAATGCCTCAAAAATAACAAAAGATAAGAAAATTATCTTTTTTAAGATTTTTAAGAAATTAGTTTAGAAGTTACCAATTGCACTATAAAAATGTAATGTTAAAATATACTTGCATTGTGTTAATGAAATTAACAAGAAAAAACAAGTATGCTTCATAATGGATGCTTTTTATTCTTCAGAGGACCTTCTACCAGTATGTGTGAAAAATGATTCATTACTTGAGGAATATTTCTTGAACTGAAGTGTTTCTCCCAGTTACTTCTTGGAGAAATCACAGTGAATATGCATCAGGAATAAAACCAGTGTAAGCTCTCCCTCTGGGATAGTAGAGTGGGTAATTGTCTTAAAAATATTAAATTGCTTTTTGGTTATATTGTGATGGTGATTTGTGTTTTATTAGCTATGAATACTTAAGATGACTGAAGGGCTTTGAGTGTAAAATACTTGATTGCATTTTCATTACCAGCAATTTGATTTTGGGGCTCGAAGAAAAGTGGTATGTCTGAGAAGAAAGCTTAATTTGCACTTATCTGTATAGGTGTGATACAGGAAAAAATAAATCTGACTAAGCCAAGCCTTCCATTGTTGAATGGGGAGTTTTGAATCCACTGCTCAGAGTGGCAGAGTCTTACAGAAGCTTAAAGGCATAAAGAAAGTTTTGTAGCTAAAACAGCCTCAGGTTTGTAATACAGCGCAGCTGTTCCCATTTCCGCTTACATTCTTTTATTGTAGTATGTTCTGTGGGTTCTCTACAGACCAGCTGACCCAGTCTTAAATGTGGTTGAACCATAAAACCTGTTTTGTCTCATTTCTATGAGATCTTATTTGAAGCATTCAAAAGATACAAATACTTTTTTTTTTTTTGTCAGAGTGATTAACTCCACTTCAGTGTGTTGTATCTGAAGTTACAGCAGCTTCATGTAATTCAGCCATTGTCTATATGTATACTGGAAAGAAGCATAGAGCTTTAGGATTTTAGTATTTTTTTAAACTATGAGAGAACCATACTTCATGTATTACTATATACTTGTGTATTACTTCGATTTATCTACATTCCTGTAGCAAACTTGGTGGCCTACTTTGGTGGCCTACTGACTATTTTTCAGCTGATCTTTGGCAGTGTTGCTAAGTATGTTAACTGTCAGTGATTAGATAGTCACTAATGTTTCCTATGCATGTGGTATTTTTGTTTTTTCTTTTTGAATACCCAGCACTTTTCCTACACTTTTGCTAATGTTTACAGGTACTGATGTGACAAGAGAAGAAAGGGAAATGTGGGAAAAAAAGTGTGTGCCTTTTAGGCCACTGACAGAAACATTCAAAGATACTACATAAACCAATGAGAACCAATCACAATTTACTGTTGTGTTATTGTTTAATACTATTAAGGCACCACAGCATTTCACGTTACAGAACTACTCAGATTTCAGTTGTTAAATACACATTCACAATAGTTTTTTGGTTTGTCACTTTGTCTTATGTAAAAATTTTGCCAGAACACAAAATTCAGTAAGGGCTTTTCAGAGTTAAATATGGATAGAATTAAACATGAATATTTCTTCTTAGTTGTTATCATTAAGCCTTTAATCATCAAGACACAAGTTTTGGGCTAGACTGGGTACGCTGTGGCTGAAGGTACCTGTCAATATAGAATAACACTATTTAGATGTTTGGAGTAACCTCACAGAACATAGACACTTGTGCTTTTAAATAGCATTTCATAGTGTTGCTAAGCACTTATGTTTTTGGATTTATGTCTCTTAATCTATAGTTGTTTGTACACCTCAAAAAAAAAAAACCGCTAGTGTGTGCATTTGGGTGGTACTGTAAAATGTTATTTTATCTTACGGGCAAGTAGCAGAATTTTCTGTTGCTGGATATATTGGTATTGTTTGTGCTCATGCTTGTCTCTGAGTTTATGAGTTAAAACTTGTAAATCTGTTTTTCATCCTGGGCGTTTCTCTCATTTTCCCCTTAAAGTTCTTATGGTGGCCTGTGGGGGAGAACCCCTTTTGAATCTTACCCCAGAGGCAGGGTGTGATGGGAAGCTGGGTCAGAGGAAGTAATAGTGAGAACACTTACCTAGCCTGTTCTGTACTTCAGTCTACAGTTGCCTGCTTGAGCTGAAAGTCACATCAATGTTTTAAATTAGATAGCATGATTTTGCTCTAGTCTGGGTTAGGATGACCCATAAATTTGTGTGAATGTCTCAAAACCAGAGTCATCCGAGACATATTTCAGGAAGTAGTGGGAATGCAACCAATTCTTATATTCCTGCAGTTATCATAGAATCACAGATCACAGAATTAACCAGATTGGAAAAGACCTCTAGGATCATGAAGTCCAACCTATCACCTAAGCCTTCTGATTAACTAAACCATGGCACTAAGTGCCTCATCCAGCCTCCTTTTAAACACCTCCAGGGATGGTGACTCCACCAGCTCCCCGGGCAGCCCATTCCAATGGGCAATCACTCTTTCTGTGAAGAATTTCTTCCTAATGTCCAGTCTAAACCTCTCCTGGCACAGTTTGAGACTGTCCTCCTCACTGGTTGCCTGGGAGAAGAGACCAACCCACACCTGGCTACAGCCTCCTTTCAGTTAGTTGTAGACAGCAGTGAGGTCTCCCCTGAGCCTCCTCTTCTCCAGGCTAAACAATCCCAGCTCCCATAGCCACTCCTGGTAGGGCTGTGCTCCAGCCCCCCCTCACCAGCCTTGTTGGCCTTCTCTGGACATGTTCAAGCACCTCAACATCTTTCTTAAATTGAGGGGCCCAGAACTGGACAACAATACTCACGGTGTGGCCTAACCAGTGCTGAGTACAGGGGCAGAATGACCTCCCTGGTTCTACTGGCCACACTATTCCTGATCCAGGCCAGGATGCCATTGGCACCTGGGCACACTGCTGGCTCATGTTCAGTCAGTTGTCAACCCATACCCTCAGGTCCCTCTGCCTGGCTGTTCTCCAGCCACTCTGTCCCCAGCCTGTNATCTTGTCCCATAGACTTATGAGGATCCAAGAGGCTCAACAAGTCCCTAACTATTTCCTCCTGGATCATAGGGAGGCTGCTCTGCTTCCTGACCCTGCTTCCTGACCCCACCTACCAGCTTAGGAGGCCAGCTGTCCTGAAGACAACCTGCCTTGCTTTTGGAAATTGAGGCAAAGAAGGTGTTAAGCACCTCTGTCTTTTCCTCATCTCTGGTCACTACATTCCCCTCCTTGTCCAATAAAGAGTGGAGGTCATCCTTGCCCCTCTTTTCGTCACTAATATATTTATAGGAACACTTCTTGTTATCATTCACAACACTGCCAGTCTAAGTTCTAACTGGGCTTTTGCTCTAATTTTCTTCCTACGCAACCTAGCAACATCCTTAATTTTTTTCCTGAGTTACCACTCCCTCTTTCCAAAGGTGATATGCCCTCTTTTTTTCCCTGAATTCCTTCACAAGTCCCTCACCCATCCAAGCTGGTCATCTTCCCCGATGGCTCTGGTTTTGGCACATTGGCACAGCCTCTTCTTGTGCCTTCAAGATTTCTTTCTTGAGGTAGGTCCAACCTTCCTGGACCTGTTTATTTTTAAGGGCTTTTTCCCAAGGTACCCTACCAGTTAGTTCTTTGAATAAGCTGAAGTCTGCCCTCTGGAAGTCCAGTGTGGATGTTCAGTTGATGCCCCTCCTAGCTTCACTGCATATTGAAAGCTTTATTATTTTGTGGTCACTGTACCCCAGACAGTCTCCAACCACCACATCTCCCACCAGTCCTTCTCTATTCATAAACAGCAGATTGAGCAGAGCCTCACTCCTGGTAGGCAGGCACACCAGCTGGGTCAGGGAGCTATCCTCTATACTCTCTAAAAACCTTCTAGACTGCCACCTCTCTGCTGAGCTCCCAGCAAGTATCTGGCAGGACATGTTAGGCTCTAAAAGATTCTTCCAATTTGGAACATAGTTATGTGGGAAATTATCTGTTTGCTAGACATAGTTGTCTTTCAGACTTTGTTCTCATGGAAGGCACCCAAAAATTGGAAGTCCTGACTTGATGTGTGGACATGTTTGCTGTTAATTGAATGGTTAACTGCAGAACAGCAGCAGCTTGGCAGGCTTGTCTGGCCAAGATGATGGGCTTCTACCAATCCCAGGACATAATATGGAATCCTGATACCTAATTCATAATTTGAAGATTGTAATTTGATGGTAAGCCTGCCATCTCTCAAAATCCCTACAAAAATAAAGACGAAGACAGCTGAGATACCACAGGAAAGTTTTTCCATATTAAGTACAGGAGAATATAATCAAATCAAATTGCTAATCTTATCTTTTAAACGGTTTTATTTACAGCTCTTCTTAATCTTTATTTGAAAACGTAATGTAGAAGTATATTTTTATTTGGCGTGCTATACACCTTCTTGCGTGCATTTGTAACTCACTATATGTAACAACCACTTCTGATGGAAGAATCATAAGTCTGTAAATTATATTTCATTTAGTATGTTAAAAGATAAGGACACTTGAAAAAATGAACCATTTAGTTGCAGTTTGCTTTATTGATATAGATAAGTAGAAATGTTTGTTTCTGTTTTTCAGCTAGTCAAACCTAGGCAGCTTCCTTAGGAGACAGCTGAAAGCAATGAAGGAATCCTTTATAGATCAGTTTGTTAAATTTCTCATCCAGAGCTTTGGGGTTAAATGTTTTCTTAGTTCAGCATGATATAAAAGCAGAAAGATTTGTTGCACACTTTTAGGAATATTATCTTTATAGTTTTACAGACAGTCACAAATAGTGTAATTTTTTGGGTGTTTTTTAATTTTTATTTTCCTTTGTTTGTTAATTCTGACTGCAGAAGTATATATAAACAATACTGTGTCATCTTTTCTCTGCTGATCTAGTGACAGTTGGCAGGTGATAGCTTCCAGTAAGTGGGAGTTGTAAGCTTCTCAGCTTAGTAATTGGCATGGAAGTTGTGTAAGGAAATTGCTTCCTTCTCTCGTGTTACAATACAGTCTTTTAAAGATAGGCTCTTTTCCTTTTCAGAAAAAAACAGCCATTATTCAGTTTTCTCAAAGAAAGTGTGCATATGTGTAGGCAGCATGAGGAAGAAGTCCTTATCCTCAGAATGGCATGTGTTTGCTGAATCAGCTGAGTCAACAGCTCAATCTCACCAATAGTTTTGAAAACTGGTCTGAGAATGTTTGAAAGTTAAAGCAGGTGCCAGTTGGGCAGAACGTTAAGGGTGTCTGTGTGAAATTAGTGGGAAAAGATAATCCTGTAGAAATAAAAATAAACTGTCACTTTACAGTTACAGTTTCCTTTTCTATTGCAAGTTGTTTCTGTTGATACGATGATTTGTTAGGAATGTGCTTATAAATTAATTATAATTGAAGCAGCAGTTCTGTACAAACAGGCTGCTCTACAAACAAGGTCCATTAAGTAGGTATATAAACCTGATGAAAGACTGGAAAGTGAAAATGGTGCAGTTAAAAACATTAAAATATGCATGAAAAGCATAAGAATATTTTGGTGTCTTCCTTATTTAACACCCCTGCTCCTCCTTTAAATTTGTGGTACAAGGAATTTTATTTAAAGAAATACATGATTATTAGGACAGGTGACTAATATTCTATGTGTAATATTTATATATGAAACCATTCAGGCATTTGTAGTAAAATATGACTTCTGTCTCTACTTTGTATTTAAAGAAAAATGTTACTTTGCATGTTGCTGGGCAGTGAAGGATTAATTTTGAAAATGCTATCAGCAAATGATCAATTCTGTTTGTAATACTTTCTTACTTGAAGTACTTTTTGTATTCTAATTTCAAGTGCTCATGTCTGATTCCCTTCTCTTAAGACTATATTACTCTTGTTACTTAGAGTCAGAGAATCATAGTATTATTTATCTGGAAGAACCCCTTCCACAGGTTTTAGAAAGAAAACATTGATATAACAGTTACGCAGCTTCTTTTGTTTGTGTTTTATATAGGATGCTATGTAAATACACTTTGTATAGTACAGTTGTACTTTAATATCACTTGAAATTTGTTAATTACTTAACATTTGTCAATGCAATAACTGTTAGGAGTATTGCCAGTTCAGGCTTCACAGGTGATTTAGCAATGAGGCTTACGTAATACAAGTTACATTTGTTTGGGTTTTTTTGTTAGTTTAGTGTGGTTTTGTTGTTGTTGTGGTGGTGTTTTATTGGATTTTTTTTTTAATGGTACAATAGTAGAGTTAATGGGGAGATGTTTTGCAGGATGTTACTGTTGAAAAACATTTGAAAGTGTATTTTGCTTCTAGCAGTTAGCGGAGATACTAGCAATGTGTATGGGTACAAACTGCAGCGTGCTTTGTGTCAGAATTACAGAAATCTCAGTTTCTGTGAGCCTAGAGGAGTCTCTTCATGCACTGGAGATAAATCAGAGTTGATAATATCTTGGAGTTTGTAGTACCTTTTCTTCTTAATAAAATGTGTCTTTGAGCATAAATTGAGAGACAAGTTGTATGAAAACCAAAATGACGTACTGAAAACAATACAATAGCTGCAGAATAGTGTAATGCATCTCATTGTGTGTAGGAGACTGAGTCCTGGTTTCATTAGAGCATCCAAAGACACTTGTAAATTTTGCTGTCTCTGATAGAGGAGTGAGTCAGGAACAGATCTCAATGAAAATTTATTAGAGCTACTTTAAGTAAGCTTTTATTATGAACAGAACCAAGCTGTTATTAAAAGGAGATAACTATTTGTGCAGTACATTTGCTTATTCCTTTCCACTGTTTTCACACCCAAGATCGCACAGACACTGTCATGCGTGCAGTCACTCAGTCACCTGTGTGGAGGCCAGTCCGACTGTACTCATATGGGAGAGCTGCACTGGTGCGACAGTGGCTTCTGGACAGGTGTGCCGAGTCCTTCACCAGGTCCATTGCCTTGTCAGCAGTGCATACAGTGCTGGTGCCTCTGATGGTACATTGTTGCCACTGCAACCTCAAGTGTGATCTAAGTTGCACACCCTGTGGTTGGCACTCATGTGGTCTAGTGGCCTTATACCTGCTTGGCAGATTCTGGGTCTTCCTTCATGTCTTAAATGTGCAACAGTATGACAAATCTCCAGAGCTTGTTGGCTTGGTATGTATGTATGCTCTTTCTCACCTGCTATTTTCTGGTAACTCTTACTCATCCAAACCTGTAGAGTCCATTTACAGAAACTTCTGTGCAGGTTTGTTATTTTTTCCAGTGGGATCAAGTTCAATCCCATTTTCCAATTCTTATGAAAATATTAAGGAAAAACATTACATAAAATACATTTCATGAAAATTTTCTCTAACTTTATGTAATTCCAATGGCAAATGTATTTATCATAATGAAACAAACTGTTTCTACAAAAGTAGTCATCTCTATTTCAAGATTGGCCTTCCCATTTCTCAATTATTAATAACTTCTGTCCCATTTTACCAAACTTGTAGAATTCAGAATTCTGCTCTTTAAGTTTGTGTTATTGAAAAACTTCCCAGTTGATGCTAAAAATGGCAAGATGTTAAATCTAGTGGCTTGCCATAACGTTAAGGTGGCTGACACCTTCTTTATGTCTTGCAGTTCTTAGAAAGAAATGGGGGAAGGCATGAGCTTGTTATTAGATATGACATTAATCACACATGTGGAAGTATGCATTGGGAATAATTTAGCTGATGTCAAGGGAGTGGCACTGATGTAAAACTGATTTTAATGAGCTTTATCTGCAGACAAATTTGAAGATGAGAAATGTTTTACATAATATTATTTTGTCCACAAAAGAGTAGATTATTTTTTTAGCTTCTGTTAATAGGACAGCTCTCAAAGTACTGCAAGTTAAATGAAAAGATGTGACCTAGAAATGTGAGAGCACTACAATCACTGTTCCGTCAGTGCTATTCAATATTGTTCTATCAGCTACATTTACTGCATAAAATTATTTTAGTGTATTATATTTCTGCATACCTGAACAATATCTGAACCCTTTTCTAAGAGAGTTCCCTTTTGATGTACTATCTTAGCTGCTTGAAGGTCACTTTACATACCTATGTAGATTCTTAGGCAATGTTTGCATTAAATTATAGAGAACTTGACCATAGTCTATTTGATGATCTCTGAATTTTCTCGTGTAGAACCCTGTTGCTTTCCATGGATAGAGATGTAGAACAAGGATGAAATGAAGTTTTCATTGGCACCGTTTCATATGCTAATTTGGCTGCTAATGGTTAACAATATATTTGAAGAAGAATTTTTAAATGCTGCATCTGATCTAATACATTTGATTTCTAATGCTTGCTAAAGGCATCTCAAATGCCTTAGAATTAAGATAAATTTAAGTTGTGCTTTTCATATCTGAACAAACATTGTATCACTTCCTAGTGTCTTTAGACGTCAGAATAATTGGATTTACCACTGCGTTAAGTCAGGTAAGGTTACTTCTCTGCTTTTTGGTGTCTGTGTACTTAACATTTCATATATCCTTTAGATACAGATTGTAACACAGAACAATAATAGCAAGATGCTTAATTACCTGAACATTTCATTTGGCTCTGATATGTACCTTCGAGCATATTGGCTGTGGAACACTCACTTGATGGTTTCACTATATGGGGTTGTCAATTTTATGTAATTAATAGCTCAGTAATTATGGAGGCATTCCATACTTTGTAGCAGCAGTAAATTGTGAATCCCTTTTATTAAAAAAAACCAAACAAAACAAACCAGGTTCTTTTAGTTTAAAAATAAAGAGTGTTATAAAATAGCATTTTTCTATTTCTCTTCTGAGTCTTGAAATAGTTTTCTAAGATCTTGGAAGTAAATTAGATAATTGCTTTAAATTGAAGTTAACTAAAATATGTATTCTCACAGGAAATTAATATTTGTGTCTATCTTCTTTTGTTTCCATTTTTGCTTTGAATTATTATGGTAGTGCAAGTAAACAATTTGAATCTGTCACCACTGCTAATATCAGCATATAAATGTTTGACTATTCAGTTTATACTAAGCAGAAGTTTAAATTGTTTTATAGACCGCCTATGCTTAACACTATTGTGATGATAGTAATAAAAAAGGCTATTATATTGTGACATCTAGTTTGATTGCAACAATTCTTGGATCCCTAATAAGTTAATATGAACTATGGACTAGAATTGAGTATGTTGTTTATAAATGAGTAAGGTTTAGGGTGGAAAAAGTAAAGCATTTTCAACACAGGCTTGGAAGATTACTTCATTACTCTTTGAGTTTTGTTTAATATTAAAAATATATGAATAGGTCAAGGCAAAGAATGATGGTGCAGGTGATTTCATCCTTTGCTCTCCACAGAGGCAATGTATTCCTTTTGAGTAAAAGCAGAGAGTAATTATGTATTTTTCAGTAGATGTGCTCTTGCAACATTTAACAATTCTTGCCTCATTCTTAAAATGTAAAAAAGATCACTTTAATAACATTTTTGTGTTAATAAATAGCAGTGGATTTCTAAAACTCTTGTAGTGATCCATTATGCAATGTAATACTCCATATACGGAGTAGTAGAAGAAGAGGAAGATGGCAAAGAAAAGCTTTTAAGTTTTGCCCTGCAAGAAGCTATTTTTTTCATGCTTTTAAGCATTTTTTTTTTTTTTTTAATGTGAACATACTCAGCCATGCCACTCTCTTGTCTCTCAAAATGCAACATCCTTGCGGTTTGGTGGGTTTTTTCCCTATACTACTTCTGATAGAAATACCTGATCGCACTATTTAATTAAACAGTGGAAAAAAGAAAACAATTTCAGGAGAACAGGGAAGAACACACTGACTCTACAACTACTGCCTGAACAGTGCAAATCTCAGTAGTCCTTCAAAAGCAAGTTCCCTAGAACTGTCTGCCAGTGTCATTTATCTCCTTTCAGCTGCCTCTGCAGTTTAGTTTAGCTCACAGATATGCACAGAGCCTCAACAGATAATCCACAAAAGACAGTGCTTGTATTTGTTATCTTTCTGGGCACAGTATTTCATCTCCTATGAACCCATTTGATACGGGTTTCTGGTCCTCGTATGAATGATATACCAAGTAATGCCCTTAGATGTTTGAATGAAGGATTGCGAGCATGCTGTTTTTGTTGATGTACCGTATGTGAAGTCCTATTTGTTTTCCTTTTTTTCCTCCCCAGTACTTAGAGCTATTGAAAGGTGTAAGCACAGTCAAGAATATAGAACAAAATTTGAATAATTATCATAGATTAAAAGGAGGAATAAATCTACTGAATTTCATTGCTTGATGACAAGAAGATTGACTTAATTTTAAATTAGTAAGTGGTTTTGGGTTGGGTTTTGTGTTTGGTTTTTTTGTGGTTTTGGGTTTTGGTTTTTTTTTTTTTTTGGTAATGCAATAGGTTGATAGTTTAAAAATACTCGTTGTGTTTAATTTTGAATAAGTTTTGTAATCTCTTTTGGGATTTTGGTAGCTGTTCAAACAAGAGCATTCTCTATCAACATATTTGGACAGATGGTTGTCCTGTACAGTATGTGCTAGGATGGTCTTTTCTCAGGGAGTGAATTTCAGCTTTTACTGTTGGGAGTTTGGGATTATGTGCATTTTCCCTCTCTGATTCAGATTCTGATGTGGACCCAGGGGACTGGTCTTCTGGTTATCACCAGAGGCAGTAAATAAAAACTGTAAGATGGAAGAAGTAGGTCACGGTTTATGTTCTGTGTTTGAGTTTATAGCTAAATGGAGTAAAAGAAAAGTCAATACATATTGAAACCTCAGGGCATCATTTGCTGGTGCTGTCATGAGGTGGATTTTGACAAGTCCATGGTTAAAAATTTGCATGATTGGATTTCATAGGAAAAGAGGTAATGATATCCTTTCATCTTGGAGTTATATATGATTCTAGTCCCAACAGAAGTGGGGTTTGCCTACTATTCTATTTCTTTGTAATGTGAAATTGGTTTTTGTTTTTCTGTCTCTGAAGAATGTATTTTTTAAAAGAGATCATCTTTTTATTGACATCGCAAATTCTAGGAAGAGTGCATTAGAAATAATTTAGAAAGCTTGTTACATATTATATCTTTTAATCAAAAGCGTCCTTTTTCTTCCCAGATAGATATCTCTTCTAACAAACAAAAAAATCCTTCCCAGAATGCTTACATTATTTTTGTGGCTACAAACTTGTTTCAGTCAGCCATCTGAACAACCAAGAGTCTATGAGTCGTGAGGCACTAAACAGCTCCTATTGAATCAAAATGGATGCATAACAGTGATATTACAATATTTTACTTCAGATTTTACATTCCTTTTAAGTATTTACATGGAAGATTTTGAAGTTTATTCCAGTTTTATTTTTCTAGTAAGAGGGAAGGCAGTAGCTTTAATGTTATTTCAGCTGATTAGAAAGATATTTCTGAGTGCTGAGAAAAATCTGTTTACAGGTGTTTTTTTTGTGGGTTCCTGTGGGATTTAGGAAGTTATCAAATAAAATATACACCAAAATTAGTTGACTGAAAAAAATGAATGATTTTGATCTTTGTCATAGTGCTAATTTAGTATTTCACTTGCATTTGTTAAGATCAAGGTTTAAGGAAAAGATGAACAGAAGAGTATTTGGCAAATACACTTCCACGTACTAAATCTGTAGATAAAGATAGAGAATTGTTTTGATTGGAGCAGACTTCTAAGACTATCAGGTCCAACAGATAATGCCAAATTACCAGGTAACCCATAAACCATGTCCCTAAGCACCACATCTACAAGTCTTAAATACCTCCAGGGATGATGACTCCACCATCTGCCTGGGCAGCATGTTCCAATGCTTGACAACCCTTTTTGTGAAGAAATTTTTCCTGTTATCCAATCTAACTCCCACTTGGTGCAACTTGAGGCTGTGTCTTCTTGTCCTGTCACTTGTTACTTGGGAGAAGGGGATGACACCCACCTTGCTACAAGTTCCTTTCATGTAGTTGTAGAAAACAAGAAATACTACTCATACATGTTCTCATTTTCCATAAACGTGAGTACATATTATTAAAGATTTAAAAATTGCAGGTATTCCAGTTTTTGTGATTGAGAACAACTAGTATTTTGAGGTAACATTCTCAATTTGGTGGTGCAGGTATCAGTCATGTCAAATAAATGTATCATTTCACAAAGTCAGCTAGCAACAAGAGAATTTACTGAGAATTTTCTATCTCATTATATAAAATTATCTTAGAATTAAAAAGACAATAATGGAAGCTTCTTTGAGTGGGGAAAAAGGAAGGAAAGAGAACACTACTTGTGGATACTGCTCTTTGTGTTTTCCAGCATAGAGAGCAAACAAACACAGCTATTTTATGTGTTCTAAACCAATCTAAGGCAACATTGTTTTGTGCTGTTATAGTTTGTTTTCTGTATTTGTTTACCTTTTTTATTCTTTGGGTTCTTTTTTATTGCTGTGGGTTCAACTGACAGATGCTGACCTTCAGCAGCCAGTGAACTGCATGACAAGATTTTTGATATTTGCTTTAATTGGTAGATAAATACTTCTAATATGTAGTGCTAGTATTTATTGACTGCTACTTCCATGATTAAATGCAGGTTTGTGTATCTGAGTTATCACTTTTTACTTTATAAAAAATTATTTTGTTACTGCATTAATATAGAAGTTATATCAGTTACTAGAAGCCATATATTCTAATGGCGTACTAGTTACAGCACACTAATGGACAGAAACTTGATTTTTTTTTTTTAACACATATAAATGGCAAGATATTAAAATATGCATGCTTCCTAATGAAACTGAGCATGCCAGTATGATGGTGTGCCTTGCTTTGAACTGTCCAGCTGTCTTGAATAGTTGTGGAAAATGATCCCTTATCAATATAAATTGCTTTCTTTTTTAATAGAATAGTGGGACTGTGGCTTAAAAGGTCATTTTACTGATGTGTTTTCTTCTTGAGTCTGAGAAGTTATGAAATTTAATTATTATTTGTTTCATGATGAAAAGTTGCTGATCTGCCTCAAGTGCAGACTCTTCCTCTTCTAAAGGTTTGTTAAATACTTCTCTGTCATTTGCAGATACCACAGTTGACTGTAATAGGTGGCTCTGTCTGCTGGCGTTTCTTGTACAGTATTTGGTGAACCAGCTTTTTCATATTTTCTTTGAGAAATATAAAATCAACAGAATACAGTAGTTACCTGTCCCGTTTGATTGGCTGGCAACTATCATTAGATAGTTCAGACCAGCTTCTTGCCCTTCTGGTAATTCAGACTTTGAGAAACTGTGGGAACACTTTCAGAAAATTAGATGAAATTTGGGAGGTGTTGCAGGAGAAGGAGCATTGGGAGAGGATTGCCTTTATGGAAGATAGATGTGGGATCTATGTTTTGCTAAAGCATAGGGCGTATTCCTGGTAAACTTCTTAGGAACAGCACGTCTGCTTTAAAGTAATCTCAGATTAAATGACAATTTTTAATCCTGGAAATGCAGTTCCGTAGTATTTGTATAAAACTTGGCTCATTCAAATGCACCGAAAGCATGTATTTATAAAACCTTTTTTTTTTTTTTTTAAATGTTATATATGTGAACAGTGTGCTTTTTTTGAGTCATTCCCAAGTAGTGCCAAGTAAGCTCTACACCTTGTAAATTTGCTGTTTTACAAGCTGTCTTGTTTTTGTCAGCTCTTGTGTATAATGGTAACTAAAAAGAATCCAAACAAAAAACAATGGCCTGCTGTATTCCATAGTATCATAAATATAGTGGTGGGATAGGTATTATTTTTTAAATTGTTACATGCTTTGTTATGCCTGGTTTCAGTCTTCTCTCCCAAATTAATGGGAGTTTCTTGCCATGGATTTCAGCTGAAGGAGATTAAGTCACTAAAATAGGCTTTTATTATACAGAAATCATTAAACTAATGAAGTGTTGATGATTAATGTGAGGAGGGAAGAAGAAAAAATTCCCACAGGTAGAGGGAACCGTGTTACTTGTGAAGGTAACATTGGCTCCTCCAGGCTCTATTCAGTATGTAGGCCAGCTGGCCAAACTGCAACTCAGGGATGCTTGTCTTCCTTGAGCCAGCCAGATGGTAAGTGCTATGGCTGGGAGCCCACTGTGGGGCTAGGGACCACCTGGGACAGCACTCTACTCTTGGGCTGTCTTGGTTTGAAGGGTTCCAGGTTATTCCAGACTCCGTAAAAAAAACTACGGAGACCAAGATCCATCTTAGGGGATGAAGTGGTTGCCCCTGGATATGGTAATTATGTTATTCAATCCCATAACTCTGCAAACACTTTAAAAGTAAGCAGCAAGGTCAATTCACTCTCTTTCCTCCCTGCCTTTCCAGCTCCCCACAGGGATCCTTATCTGAGTAACTATGTAAGCATACGCCCTGTAGACTCTGGCCTTCAAGGCCATGGGCTGCAGTGAATTTTGATCTTCTTGGGCCTGATGGGAGAAAATGAGCACTGTTTTTTTTGGTGTTTTTTTGTTTGCTTGGGGGGGGAAGGTTTTTGAGGAATTCTTATATATCCTTTATCTGCATTAGGTGTTAAGGATTCATGTATGCCATATCTTTTCCTGCACATTTTTAAATACAACCTTTATGTATATTCATCCCCAATTCACAGTATCACAGTATCACAGTATAGCAAGGTTGGAAGAGACCTCAAAGATCATCAAGTCCAACCCACTACTACAGACCTCAAGACTAGACCATGGCACCAAGTGCCACGTCCAAACGTGCCTTGAAC
>WBNM01002488.1:241541-261224 GCA_013399055.1 Ramphastos sulfuratus
AGCAGGTCAAGCAGAGCTTGACCCCTGGTAGGCTCACTTAACAGCTGCATCAGGAAGCTGTCCCCCATGCGTTCCAGAAATCTTCTGGATTGCCTCCTCTCTGCTGAATTAAGTTCCCAGCAGATATCTGGCAGGTTAAAGTCACCCACAAGAACAAGATCTGATGATCTTGAGACAGTCTCCAATTGCTTATAGAATGAATGAGAGTGTTTTTATTTTACTGCCCTTTTTCCATAGAAAAAAAGTAAAGTAAGATAATTTCAGTCTGTTGCACTCTTACACAAAAAATATGACAGGGTTACAGCACAAATTAGCTCTGGATGAGGGTCTGTCATCTCCTGTTAGGTGATTCCAGGTATTTCTTATGTGGAATCATTTCTGTTTTAAAAAAAAGCCTGTTGTATCTTTAGCATGAGAGTCTCATTAGTGTGAAATGAATCTATTTTTTGTGAAACTGTTTCCACTTGTGATTTTTTTTTGTGAGGGAATTATTAGAGAGAGTTCAACAGAGGGCTACAAAGGTGTTTAGGGTACTGGAGCATTTCTCTTGTGAGAAAAGGTGTAGAGACGATCTGTTTACCCTGGAGAAGACTAAAGGGGAATCATATTAATGCTTATAAATTTCTAAAGGTATGCCAGTCTCTTTTCAGTGGTGTCAAGTGGTAGGACAAGGGACAGTGATCACATACTAGAAGGTAGGAACTTCCACTAAATGTGAGAAAAAACTTCTTTACTTGCAGAGCGACTGCACTAGAACAAGCTGGCCAGAGAGGTGTTGAAGTCGCCTTCCCTGAAGACTTTCAAAACCTGTCTGGAGGCGTTCCTGTGCAACCTGCTCTAGGCAAACCTGTTTTAGCAGTGAGGTTGGACTAGGTGATCCCCACAGGTCTCTTTCAACCCCTGACATTCCTTGATTCTGTGAAAGGATACTCAGGGTTAGATAATCCAGCTATGCAGATGTACTTGTCTTTCCCCTCTGGTCTTGGTGGACTTGGCCTGTCTTGAGGTTAGAGTAGTGTTATAGCTGTCCTTGAATTTCCTGTGCTCTGGGAAAAAAATAACCAGCACTGTTCCAGTGGCAGCTTTTTGTAATATTCTGAAAGAAAAATTCTGTCAGGGTGAAAACTCTTCTTTAATGGTTGCCATAGAAATGGAGAACTGAGTGGTTGTATAGATTAATACTTCAGCTGCATGTAAATGTTCTGCAAACTTTTCTGCCTTATCATTTAGGAGAAACATTGATTCTGTAACCATTGGGCCATTAGACCTTTCAGCTCCATTATAGCTAAGATTTTGGCCAAATTTTAATGCAGAAAAATAGTCATACATGTAAATGCTTGGTTTCATAAAGTTCTGCTAGCTGTTCAAGATTTTATCAGGCAAGGTTGTTGTTGTTCTGTTATTGTATATTTGTAGTTCAATTTCATATACTCAGTGTTTCAAATCTGGACAATATTGAGGGAATATTACTACTTTTTTTTTCTGTTCTCACTACCCTGTGACATTTCAAGTAAAAATGACTACTCAATAGTATTCCAGAAGACCTGTAAGACAGAAGATACAGCTAAATTGATCATAATTGTGTCAATACCCTTTTTGTTATAAATGGAAGCAAACTGTTCTGCAGCATTCCGGTCAGGAATATGAATCACTGTTGGAATGTCATATTCCTCCATCCAAGAGAGAATTAAACATTTATGGAAAAATGCCATGTTAAATTACAATCAACTGTTTTTTCTTGAATAAAAGCATACATTTTACTATCGTTTTTATTTTTAATATTTTTAATGTGATGTAACTTCATGGCATTAGCAACATAATACTGGTCTTTTAAATGACTTTCTGCATTTTTGTGGATTAACTAACATGCAGTGTTACCTTCTAAAGATACTTTGATTAAATTCTATGTGGAGCAAGGTTCTAATGTCATCTGATGCACAGCTTTTCACTTTGCTATTGAACAAAGTGAATTTACAATTAAAAAAAATATGTAAACCCACAGATTTACAATAAACTTATTTGTCCTGTTTAAATTTTGTTTTATAGCTGAACAAAAGTGCTGTCTGGATTTACATTGAAGATTGCAGTTTCTCTCAAATGTTAGTTTATTGTGCTTTACTGGTAACTGAAAGGATAGCTTGATTATTTGTATACCCCTTAGTGATTCTCCTTTCTAAGATCCATGCTGTTCTTGTTTTTTGTCTTGGGAAGACCAAAAGTGCTGTTGTGTTTGAAGTGACATTTTGTAATGAAAAATTTATTTTCTTGTAAAGACTGTGCATGGAAGTTAACGCCAGCAGAGAAGGTAGTCTGGAGCCAGAGAATGACTTCTATTATGGCTGTGGAGTGTACACAGAGCGCAGTGACTTCGGTGTGGGAGTCCAAATGTATAATACTTTGTTAATGATGTTCTTCATTTATAAAGCATTGCATGTAGTACTTAAAATACTACCTTCTTTTTCATATGAGATAAGAATTTGTATTGCTGTTTGTTTTGATCCACCTCTGTGGAAGAGAAGGTTCTTTTATGGATCTGCTCACTGAATGAAACAGAGAAGGAACTGAGTAGTTGAGAAAAGGACTTGAATTTTATTTTGCTTATGTGTGCATAGTTAGAAATCTAGAAAAGAAGGAAATGCAAGAAAATAGCAAAAGCAGAGTTACCACCCTGCGTCCAGTGACATCTCACCAGTCCTGAAGGCCTCAATCAGTGAGGAAAGCTTCAAACTTCCCTGTTAGCTTTGAGGTTTTTACTCTTTTCAGTTTCATATGTGGTCCCAGTTCCTCATTCAGTTGCCATACTTTGCCTTGTGTCAGCACCATCCCGTGGTTAGTTGTGTGCCATTTGGCTTTAAACTGTGCATGCATCAGTCATTTATGGGGGACCAGTAAGCTGCAACCTGAATCACAATTCTTGAATATGGAACTTGTGGCTTTGTCTGTTTCTTGTTTGTCATAGAGATAAGCTTAGGATGGGATATCCTGTTCATTTGTTTCAGTTGCTATCTTTGTGAGACAGTGGTGAGATAAACAACTCAATTTAGCAGCTGNAAGGATACTCAGGGTTAGATAATCCAGCTATGCAGATGTACTTGTCTTTCCCCTCTGGTCTTGGTGGACTTGGCCTGTCTTGAGGTTAGAGTAGTGTTATAGCTGTCCTTGAATTTCCTGTGCTCTGGGAAAAAAATAACCAGCACTGTTCCAGTGGCAGCTTTTTGTAATATTCTGAAAGAAAAATTCTGTCAGGGTGAAAACTCTTCTTTAATGGTTGCCATAGAAATGGAGAACTGAGTGGTTGTATAGATTAATACTTCAGCTGCATGTAAATGTTCTGCAAACTTTTCTGCCTTATCATTTAGGAGAAACATTGATTCTGTAACCATTGGGCCATTAGACCTTTCAGCTCCATTATAGCTAAGATTTTGGCCAAATTTTAATGCAGAAAAATAGTCATACATGTAAATGCTTGGTTTCATAAAGTTCTGCTAGCTGTTCAAGATTTTATCAGGCAAGGTTGTTGTTGTTCTGTTATTGTATATTTGTAGTTCAATTTCATATACTCAGTGTTTCAAATCTGGACAATATTGAGGGAATATTACTACTTTTTTTTTCTGTTCTCACTACCCTGTGACATTTCAAGTAAAAATGACTACTCAATAGTATTCCAGAAGACCTGTAAGACAGAAGATACAGCTAAATTGATCATAATTGTGTCAATACCCTTTTTGTTATAAATGGAAGCAAACTGTTCTGCAGCATTCCGGTCAGGAATATGAATCACTGTTGGAATGTCATATTCCTCCATCCAAGAGAGAATTAAACATTTATGGAAAAATGCCATGTTAAATTACAATCAACTGTTTTTTCTTGAATAAAAGCATACATTTTACTATCGTTTTTATTTTTAATATTTTTAATGTGATGTAACTTCATGGCATTAGCAACATAATACTGGTCTTTTAAATGACTTTCTGCATTTTTGTGGATTAACTAACATGCAGTGTTACCTTCTAAAGATACTTTGATTAAATTCTATGTGGAGCAAGGTTCTAATGTCATCTGATGCACAGCTTTTCACTTTGCTATTGAACAAAGTGAATTTACAATTAAAAAAAATATGTAAACCCACAGATTTACAATAAACTTATTTGTCCTGTTTAAATTTTGTTTTATAGCTGAACAAAAGTGCTGTCTGGATTTACATTGAAGATTGCAGTTTCTCTCAAATGTTAGTTTATTGTGCTTTACTGGTAACTGAAAGGATAGCTTGATTATTTGTATACCCCTTAGTGATTCTCCTTTCTAAGATCCATGCTGTTCTTGTTTTTTGTCTTGGGAAGACCAAAAGTGCTGTTGTGTTTGAAGTGACATTTTGTAATGAAAAATTTATTTTCTTGTAAAGACTGTGCATGGAAGTTAACGCCAGCAGAGAAGGTAGTCTGGAGCCAGAGAATGACTTCTATTATGGCTGTGGAGTGTACACAGAGCGCAGTGACTTCGGTGTGGGAGTCCAAATGTATAATACTTTGTTAATGATGTTCTTCATTTATAAAGCATTGCATGTAGTACTTAAAATACTACCTTCTTTTTCATATGAGATAAGAATTTGTATTGCTGTTTGTTTTGATCCACCTCTGTGGAAGAGAAGGTTCTTTTATGGATCTGCTCACTGAATGAAACAGAGAAGGAACTGAGTAGTTGAGAAAAGGACTTGAATTTTATTTTGCTTATGTGTGCATAGTTAGAAATCTAGAAAAGAAGGAAATGCAAGAAAATAGCAAAAGCAGAGTTACCACCCTGCGTCCAGTGACATCTCACCAGTCCTGAAGGCCTCAATCAGTGAGGAAAGCTTCAAACTTCCCTGTTAGCTTTGAGGTTTTTACTCTTTTCAGTTTCATATGTGGTCCCAGTTCCTCATTCAGTTGCCATACTTTGCCTTGTGTCAGCACCATCCCGTGGTTAGTTGTGTGCCATTTGGCTTTAAACTGTGCATGCATCAGTCATTTATGGGGGACCAGTAAGCTGCAACCTGAATCACAATTCTTGAATATGGAACTTGTGGCTTTGTCTGTTTCTTGTTTGTCATAGAGATAAGCTTAGGATGGGATATCCTGTTCATTTGTTTCAGTTGCTATCTTTGTGAGACAGTGGTGAGATAAACAACTCAATTTAGCAGCTGAACTCCTTGCACCATCATATGCTTATTGTATTAAACTTGCATGCTTTTTCTTTGCCTTAATGCTATAAAGCATCTGTAATCTCAGCACTGTCAGTAAGAGCATCTTCCTTTTCAAGTGTATTGACTGTACTGACTCAGCATCCGTATGCTGAGATCACATTGGGGAAATAACATTGAGCATGGTGGGCTTTATAGGTCAAGAGGAGCATCTTGAATTATGTGTGGTTACACTTGCTGTGAATCTGAAACTGTATCTGTTGTTCTTCTGAACACAGCAAGATGGGTATTTGAATATTGTGGATGAGATTAGACAAAGATCTGAGTAACCAAAGAAAAAGGTGTGCTTTTAAATGGAAACAACCCCCACCTAATTTTCCCTAATTGTATCTAGATGAAACTCTGGATGCTCGAAAAGCTCAGAATCAGAAACTATTAATTACAGTAATTTAAATACTTGTTCCTTCCAGTATGTAACTGTGTAGGAATAATGCTCAGTCTTCATACATCTTGCTGGAGCTGATCTTAGGAACACTTGCATTGTATCTGTACTGTGCTAATTGAACAGTCACAGGGAATTTCCTTTTGCACAGGAACTCAGTTGCCTATCATGCTAACTTACTAGAAGGGTTTCTTGCTGGGTTACACATAGAAGCAATCATGAGCATAGTTCAGAACTTGTTAGGTCCTGAACCATTTCCCAGGAGTTTGTAGCTGCTTGGTTCTGGTATATAAAGGGTTGTGGTAGCATGGATATGGATTGTTCCATAGCAGTTGACCTCTGTTTCAAGTAATATGGGTCAGGGCGTCTTTACTTTCCTGTTGTAGACATAGGCATAATAATGTTGAGTAAATTGAAGCATATTCCAAGGTAAAAAGCTGCTGAGCATAGTATTGGTTAGCTAGAGATTTAGGAAAGGTGATACATGTATTTGAAGGTCTGGAAAATGTTGTTTCTAGGCCAGCTCTTGACTCTAGGCCAGCACTTCATTTTTCCTAAAACAAATCCTCCTGTGAGTAGCAGAACTCAATTTCTTAAGCAAGAGGAAGAAGGTTTTGAGTTGTGCCTATGCCTCTGACCTAACCACCTTTTTAATTACTCAGTGACACTGCCAAATTAATTTGCATGGCACGTAGTGAAGTGTAGTATCAAAGCATGCAACAAACTCAAAATCCAGGTCATGAAAACAGTCATGCTGACAAATCAGGATGAGTGGTGCAGTTAGACATTCAGGGAACTGGAATGCATACAACAAGGAAAGCCTGCAAAAGCAGTCCTTTATAAGTAAAAAGTGATAGTTGATTTAAGAGACTGTATTCAAAGGCAGAGGAACATAATATATGTAAGTAGATAAAACTATACTGATCATGTTAGTTTTAGTGTTTAGATTCAGTTAGATTGATGGCCAAGCATGAGCCTTATGTTTGTAATGAAGGCAAAACAGCACATCCTAATCTATAAATGAAAATCTGCCTCCTGATCTGTAATGGAGCACATATCTCTTCTCGGCACAGTCCTAGACTGCATCAAATATCCTTAATATTAACCATTCAAAACATTGTAGCTTACATACTGGTCATAAGATTTATGCTTATATTTGTGAATTTAAAATAGGTGTACTTGATCATTTAATTCCACTTCAGCTTTTTGTAGGTATGTTTGTTTTTTTTTTCCCCACCTGGTTATCTAACGATAATTCATTTCAAAGTCAGTCATTCATTGCTTGGGGCTTATTGTCCTAGAAATGTATAGCTTCTAGAGACCTACAGGTGGTGGTCTTGTTGATTTAAGAAGTTGTCATCCTGATTTTGGGGGGAAAAAAAAAATTTAAAGTAAAATAAATCCCACAGAAACTCAGAACAATGTAAGTGCATAATGCTAACATCAGAAACGTTCTTATTAGCATTTGTTAACATGCATGAGCTGATTTTAAACTTACTTAATTGGGTTAATTGCTAAGAAGACAGTCTAGGAAAATGGGGCTCAACAATAGCTGTAGAGTGTGCCTAGGCTTCTGGGCAAATTCTCGAGCAATTAACCAACAGTTTCTCCTATGGTGCTGCACTGATGTTACTGTCAATGCTTGTCTTGATCTGCTTCTGCAGAAGAGAAGATTATTGTATGGACTCCCCAGATGAAACCGAGAAGGAACTGTGTAGTTGTTTGAGAAAAGCACTTGAATATTATTTTGCTTACGTGTGCAAGGGGAAAAGTTAGAAATATAGAAAAGCAGGAGAAGCAAGAAACAGCAAAAACAAAGAGATAGTCACCACCATGGATCCAGTGACATTTCACAGGTCCTGCAGGCCTCAATCAGTGGGGAAGATTAAAACTTCCCTGTTACATCTGAGGTTTTATACCCTGTCCAGCTTTGTATGTGTACTCAGTTTCTCATTCAATTGCCATAGTTACAGCATGTTTCACTTGTGTCAGCAAATAGTAGTTGCATGCTGTTTGTCTTTAAACTGCATATGCATCGATCGTCTAGGAGGGGCTCTTTCTGTCTGAAGACCCCCAAAACTGGCAACCCATCCTCTGACCATTGGGTGTATTTGTGCAGTAATCTCCAGCCTGCATCACAACCCTGTGCTGGTTTGAAGCTAATTGGAATATTTTAATAAAAATTAGATTATAGGCTGTGAAGAGAAAACAGTGGTGGTCTACTTCACTCATAGGCTTGCTGAGATGTATAAAAACAAGGACACAAACATAGATAACACAGAGTCTCTCTCTCTCTCTCGCTCTCTGGGATCTGGTGTGCCTTCTGACTTTCTGCTGTGTAACCCAACTAATCACTCTGCTTCTAGCCCCCCTTGCCAATCCTCCAAACTCACCTTGCACATAAGGCAGACCCTGGGATAAGGTAGAGGGGTGGAAAGAAGGTGGAAGGGTGGTTGGGAACTCCTCCTGGGGACTGTGACTTCTGGGAGGGGTATTGTGATTCTGTATTACCTTTAACTTGTGTATTTCTGTATATTTCTGTAAATAGTAATGTGTATTGTGTGTATATATCTGCCTGTATATTGTGATAAGCTGTAACTATAGCTTCATTCATTAACTTCTAGCAGGCTGAATCTAGTCTGGGTGATTTCATTGTGCTGGGGGCAGGTAACCCCCAAACCATCACAAACTCTTTAATGAAGAACTTGTGGTTTGTGAGCTCTGGCTTACATAGCAGTGCTAGCTTCTGGTTTTGTCTGGTTATCATTTGCTGCAGTCTCAAAGCTAAATTTGGGACAAGATACCCTATTCATTTGCTTTTGTTGCTGTCATCATGGGACAGTGTTAAGACAAACATCCCGATTTAACAGCATAACTCTTCAACACTGCACTTAGGTAGTGTAAATATGCTACAATTATAATTTAGCATAAATCACGTAAGTAGTTTTAGAAGTGCTAGCAAAAAATCAAAGCATTGGTTTGTTATGAAAGGATGTCTTTCAGCCAAAGCAGATTGCTTTTATTTTGTCTTGATCTTCACTTCAGGATAAGAGCTATAGTAACCTAGACAGGACCAGACAGGGATCTTGGTGGCACACACTGATAGTAAGGAGGAAGCAAGTCCTCTTAGTCTGCAGAATTCTGGCTGAGAAAAAATATGGAGAAGTTAGAAATGGACAATTTGGAATAACAGAATTCCAGGTTTTGTCATTAGCTCAAGCCTGCCTTACCTCCCTTAGTTACACACCTCTCTTTTGTCTATTCACAGAGTGTAGGATGGGTTGTTTTTCTTTTTTTTGTGCCATTCAGTTCAGGGTAAATAATTCCCATATCCTATTAAACTGTTCAGCCATGTCATTAATCTTATGAATTAGATATTCATTTGAAAGCAGTGTCAGCATGCAAGTATGGTAAAATAGGTCACTCTAGCTTTTCCACTTTCTTAGGGTAAATAGATTTTCTAAAGTGGTGACCTTGAAGCTTATGTTTGAACAAAGACTACTCAGGAAGACCTAATGTAATTGCTCCTGAAGAAGAAAATACTGTATGGTCCTAAGGAAGTTGTTCCAGAATGTAATTTATTGTAAGTGAAAGCACTAGCATTTAAAATATGTAAAACACTAGTGTACTCATGGAGAATCCCTGGTGACCCATCATATAAGCCATTTACTCACAACAGGTAATGGAAGAAGAGTGTTAAAAATACTGTGGCCAGCAGGAGTAGAGAGGTGATTGTCCCCTTGTACTTGGCTTTGGTGAGGCCACACCTTGAGTATTGCGTTCGGTTTTGGGCACTGCAATATGAGAGAGATGTGAAGGTGCTGGACCGAGTCCGGAGGAGGGCAATGAAGCTGATGAAAGGCCTGGAGTATAAATCTTATGAGGAGCAACTGAGGGAGCTGGGACTGTTTAGTTTGAAAAGGATGAAGCTGAAGGGACATCTCATTGCTGTCTACAGTACCTGAAGGGATGTTGTGGAGAGGCTGCTGCTGGTCTCTTCTCACACGTAATTGGATACAGAACAAGGGGGAACGACCTCAAGCTGAGACTGGATAGGTTTAGATTGGACATTAGGAAAAACTTTTTCACGGCGAAAGTGGTCAGGCACTGGAATGAGCTGCCCAAGGAGGTGGTTGAGTCACTGACCCTGGATGTGTTTAAGGGTCGTTTGGATGTGGTGCTTAGGGATATGGTTTAAGGTGAGTCTTGTGGAGTAGGTTTATAGGTTGGACTTGGTGATGCAAGTTGGATTTTTCTGTGGTTCTGTGAGTTAAAAAAAGGATGGGAAAGACAAAGAGGGTAAGAAACAACACAGACAACAATGATAAACATTTTTGGTTGGTTAGTTCCCATTAATTTTATCACCAATTGTATTAAATGCCCTGATTTATTGTTGCAGTGTCAATATTTGGTTATTTTGTGTACAGGTTGATGTTTATGGTATCTTTTAAATCGAGACGAAGTCTTGCAGTGAATTTAATTTGTGTACCATTTGTGTTTCTGCAGAGCTCAATGTTGTAGTAAAGTGGAACATCAGATTACCTAATCGAGTATTTCAAAGGGATATATGCTAAAAATAAAACTGAGAAGTGGTAGCAAATCACTGTTCTTAGCAGTTGTAATTGTGTAAAATACAGAACACAACTTCAGGCCTATGCTTATATAGGATTTATTTTAAGAGCTTTATTTATAGCTTGCATCATCAGAGGGAGTCTTTCAGTGATTTCTTTCAGCCCAGTAATGACTGAACCACTTAGAATCTCCCAAGACTTTAATTGCCAATTATCTAATTTTTTTTAATGTAGCATTCAGTCTCTAGTAGGATACTTTATAGAACGACAGGGATGGGAGTAGTAGTTAACCTTTCTAGAAACAGGATTTGCCAGTGTATTGCATGCAGTGGTCATGGCACAGCATGACTCTTTGAGGACTTTATCACTGCTGGCAAACAAATGTTAATACTGTCCATTGTAGTTCTGCTGACAATCAGCAAAGTGGTTGTGAATTTGTCTGCTACTATAGAATTGTGTGACACATTGACAGCTGCAAAATGATTTAATTTTGGCTCCATATAAGCATACAGCTGAGTGCTTATTAATAAAGCAGCATTTGTAAACTAAATATTTTGATCACTTAATGTGCCCACAAAAGTGTAATTTGTGTTTCTTTTGGAAGTGAGTAGTCAGTTAGAGATTACATCATATGACAAAAACAAAAAAATGATGACCATGACTAATGATTGTGTTGACTTAATACAATTTAAGGTTTTCTAGTCCTCTTGAAATGTAATTCTTTTTCTTCAGCTAAAGAGAGTTTGATTAGTTGTGTTTAATACTCTTTAAATCTATTAAATTAAAGAGCCTTAGGGTTTCCATGACAGAGAATAAATGCACTGTGTTGTGTGTTGAAATGTAATTATTACTTAAATAGGAATAATCATAACATTATGAAATCATTTAATGGGCACTGTTAAGGAAGTGTGTGTGTGATGTTAATCAAATGTCATGGAATTTATCTGACTTTTTCTTGGTTAATTACTAGGTGTTGAAGGTTAAGCCCAAGGAAATCAGATGGGCAGTGTGAATTATTTTCTCAAAAGTAATAAAATAATGTGATTTAAAAATACAGATTTTCTCTGTGTCTCTAAAAATGACTTTTGCAGCGTAACTTGAAGCCAAATATTTTTTTCATAAAAGATACAGTCATGAAAGCAGAGTAATTTGTCAGGCTGTTGAGTTTTGCAAACAGGAAAGGAGGAAGATGTTATTGCTCATTACAGGTACCTGAAAGGGGGTTGTAGCAGGGCGGTATTGGTCTCTTTTCCTAAGTAACAAGCAATAAAACAAGAGGAATAGGCCTCAAGTTGCACCAGGGGAGATTTAGATAGGAAATTTGGAAACATGTCTGAAATGAAAGGGTTATCAAGCATTGGAACAGGCTGCCCAGGGTAGCGGTTGAGTTGCTATACCTGGAGGTATTTAAGAGACGTAGTTATAGTGCTCAGGAACGTGGTTTATTGGTGGACTTGGCAGTGCTAAGGTTAATGGTTGCACTTGATCTTACGGGACTTTTACAACATGGTTGATTCTATCATTCAATTTTATCTATTTTGATTCTATGCATACAAGCTCATGGAGGGCACCAATGCTGGTGAAAGTCTTGGATAACAAGTCGTATGAGGAAGGGGTGAGGAAACTGGGCTTGTTTAGTCTGGAGAAGGGGTGAGTGGTGGGACATAGTGCATAGCTCTCTACAATTACCTAAAAACCCCAAAAAAGGTAATGAGGTGGGGGTTAGTATGTTCTCCCTAGTATCAAGTGATAGAATGAGAAGAGAGCAGCACCGAGGCTAGTTCCGCTGGAGCGCGCTTTTTTTGGAAGCCTTTTCGAAGTTTTTTCGAAGCCTTATTTTCTTTTTTTTTATTTACCTTGGGGCTCTCCCGAATGGAGAATCCCAGAAGGGGGCAGTGAAGCGGCAGGCGCGGCAAGATACGTGGCGTACATGCACGCTCGGGAGAGTGACGCAGCAGGGGCGGTGCCGGGCGCGTGGGTGATTTAAACGAGAAGCAGCAGCGGCGCGAGACCCTGTTTCGGGAAGAGAGCAGCTTCCTCCTCCTCTGCTAAACCCAGCCAGCAGCGTGCGCCGGAGGAGAGGGAAAAAAAACAACCACCAAAAAAAANATGGTTGCACTTGATCTTACGGGACTTTTACAACATGGTTGATTCTATCATTCAATTTTATCTATTTTGATTCTATGCATACAAGCTCATGGAGGGCACCAATGCTGGTGAAAGTCTTGGATAACAAGTCGTATGAGGAAGGGGTGAGGAAACTGGGCTTGTTTAGTCTGGAGAAGGGGTGAGTGGTGGGACATAGTGCATAGCTCTCTACAATTACCTAAAAACCCCAAAAAAGGTAATGAGGTGGGGGTTAGTATGTTCTCCCTAGTATCAAGTGATAGAATGAGAAGAGAGCAGCACCGAGGCTAGTTCCGCTGGAGCGCGCTTTTTTTGGAAGCCTTTTCGAAGTTTTTTCGAAGCCTTATTTTCTTTTTTTTTATTTACCTTGGGGCTCTCCCGAATGGAGAATCCCAGAAGGGGGCAGTGAAGCGGCAGGCGCGGCAAGATACGTGGCGTACATGCACGCTCGGGAGAGTGACGCAGCAGGGGCGGTGCCGGGCGCGTGGGTGATTTAAACGAGAAGCAGCAGCGGCGCGAGACCCTGTTTCGGGAAGAGAGCAGCTTCCTCCTCCTCTGCTAAACCCAGCCAGCAGCGTGCGCCGGAGGAGAGGGAAAAAAAACAACCACCAAAAAAAAAACCACACAAAAAATAAAAACCCCAACAAACCCAACCAGAACCCATGAGTTCCTCAAAGGAAGTGAGGCATATTTAGAACTCTGTGAAAGACTATTTGTAAAACTATGGGTACCCAAACGGAGCCCACCCGTAGGCATGCAGGCGTCCAGGCAACTGTTGCGATGAGTATTGGAGCCTGACAGTTGACATTGAGAGTGGCAGAGACAATGCCTGCATTAGGTGTGAGCAGATCACTGATCTGCTTAACCTAATGGCTGAACTGAAGGATGAAGTACAACGGCTAAGAGCTATGAGGGAATATGAAAGGGAGTTAGATTTATGGCACCAGGCTCTGCAGACGCCCTTAACAGAGAGAGGTGACCCAAGACACAAGGGGGAATGGACACAGGTGCCTGTCAGAAGGGGCAAGGGAAACCCCTTTCAGCCCACTCACAGTGTCACAGTATCACAGTATAGCAAGGTTGGAAGAGACCTCAAAGATCATCAAGTCCAACCCATTACCACAGACCTCAAGACTAGACCATGGCACCAAGTGCCACGTCCAAACGTGCCTTCACCCCCTCAGTTGCCCCTGTACAACAGATACAGGGCACCAGAGGTTGAGGGCGAGGTGGTTTTGGAGGCAGAAGTAACACCATCTTGTTCTTTAACAAACTTTAATGAGCTTATAGCAGACTGTTACTAACATCAACTTTGGAGATCAATAGAAACAGTGAAACATTCTGATTTGGGACATGCTCTCTGTCTAGTTTAGTTATAGAGGAATTAGCCTCTACAGCAGTGTGCTTATCGTGATAGTAATACCACCCAGATGGTGCACACCTGAGTAATTTTTTTTTCTTGTTACTGGGATTGATTCCTGCTGCTAATAACTGAATAATTCTCTCTCACTCAAATCAGAGATGTTTTGCATCTTAGTGGTTTTATTTTTTTCTCAGAGTTAAGATTTGTTCAGATTGGTGTTATCAGCAGTAACAGAAAAACTACCAAGCTGAAGACCAAGAGTATTGGTATTTGTTTCTACGTAGTGATACATTTTAGTATATGTTAATAAAACTGCCAACAGAAATAATAGCTGTAATTATGGCTAAAGCCCTGCAACCGCCTGGAAGGTTATTCTTATATAGATAATGTTTGAGTGAAGAAAATAAAAGTAAATATTTTTGCCTAATATGTTGGGGTGTTTTTCCCCTCTCTTTTTAATTTTTTTTAAAAAAGATTTATTTATTTTAAAATTATTTATCTGTATATTCCAAAATCTTAAATCTCTGTATATATATAAATGCCCACTGATTAGCTGGCACTGTCTCTTCAATTTTGACTGATTATTTTGCCTTTAAATTAGCTTTTCACATAGGTAGTTGTTGAAATTACATCTTGTCTAAATATTTACTGATGGTGGGTTAGTTAATGCTTTACTTTCTACAGCATGGGTATTATACTTGTAAGCAATTTTCCTCATGTTCTTGGTCTTTGCTTTTAAATATAATGGGTAATTTTGAAGTATTACATTGTATTTGTGTCAAATTCCTGAATAACTTCAGAAGTTAAACATAAAGAATTAGGAAGGCCATTTGGAAATGGAAGTATATGGCTGATGGAAGGAGAGAGATGTAATTGGACTATGGTTTTCCAAGACCTTAACTAAGTATGAGAGCTGGGACATTTGTTTCAGAGTAACTTGTACGCAGAACATTTACTGAGGAGGTGATAGATTTTTATGTGATAACATGAATGGTAGGTACTAGCTGGTGTGCTGCTTCTGTAACATACACCCATGCAAGAAGTCTCTGAATTAATTTATCTATCATGAAATAATGAATGCTAATTTTATTAGAAAATTATTTGTCAGTTTTGTTTAGTTCTTTCGCATGTGTCCAAAGGCAAAAGAAATGAAATTCTGAAAGACTGATGGTTTGCTGTTTCTTTGCAATGTTCACAACTGCAAAAAAAATGAAGGCACAGAGTTTATTGTGAGAATACTTCATGGTCTAGCAAATACACCTGGCAGTAAAAGTACAGTAAAAAATATTTTCGGAAGATGAGGGTTATTTACTCTTAGAATAGCTTTAACCAAGATACCCTATTTCGTAAAAGCTATGTTTTAGTGTTGTCACAAGTTAGACATCATGCAAGAACTGCAGATGGTTGGTTGTGACATGCATTATACAGCACATTAGACTAAACCATTACTGTGGCATCTAAACTATTACTATGGCATTTTTGGTCACAGAATCTTTTTGAAGTACATGTCCTAGTGGTACTGTCATTGTTTTGTTTTGCTGTTGCAGGAATCTAAAATAATTTGTGGTTTATTGTCCCTAAGACTTAATTATGTTCTGTATCACTGAAAACCTCTCTTTCTTGCCCTGGCATATGTAGCTTCATGTAATGTATTATGGGACTATGTTGGCAGAGGAAATGAGATTAGCAGCATGCTGCCTAGTAGCTAACATGTATGGACAATAAAATAGAGCTAAGCTTAGACCAGTGATAGTGTTGGTCCATATAGAAAATCATCTTTGGGAAACTCTTAATTTCTCAGAAGATTAAAGCTACATATCAAATAGATTATGTAAAATATACTATACGGGGAAAAAAACCCAAACCACTAACACCACACAACCTAGATTTTTTTTTTTTTTTTTTTTTTACTGGAGTTTTTTTTAATCCATTGTAATGGTGTCTGTTTTATATAGTTTGTATTGTTTCTTTAACAGAGTGGTACATAGAGTGATTCATTCCTTACAGGATTGCCATGATGAAGTGTAATAAATATTGGCAAAAAGCGCTAAGATTCTTAGATCTAAGAGACTACAGAAGTATACAGATGAAGTGTTAAACAGAGGTGCTGCTCGAGAGTCATATGGAAAGAGAATTTTCCCTCCAAGATTGTTCACAAAGCCACTTCATTAGAACAATTTCCCGTTTTTCTTTTTCTTGGCGGTTATCCAGTGGTTAAACAAACAGTGACAGTATGCAACAGCCTCAGCATAGCACAATTAGTATGACACAGAAAAGACTAGAATAAAAGTAAACCATGTCAGAGTAGCTAGACAAAGCCTCTAACTCATGTTCCTTAAAATGTTGTTCTTGACATGGTGTTGGATTTAACAATTCGTTGTAGCAGCTCTGGAGTTTTCAAAGTTGAATCAGGTGAATTCATAAATTTCACCTCAGTTCTTGGATGAACATTAGAATCCTTTAGAGTTGAAGTGCCTAAGTTGGGAATCTCATGAGCAAGGAAAAGCATTTGTGTAGAAAAAATTACTAAATAAGCTACATGAATCCAAATCAAGTTACTCTTACATTGCACTCCATTGAATTAAAATGCCTTCTCCGGTATTCATCAACCTCCAGCTTTCCATGACTGTTACAGCTTTTGATATACTTGATTGCTGGAGAGCTGCACTGCCAAGTACCTTCAGAATGTATGGAAGGGCTTGCTTGCTTTTCTTTTATCTGTATTCCCTTTTGTTATAGACACAGCCTTGCTCATTAAATGTAACCTCTTGAGAATAATGTTCCGTAAACAGTTTGGAAACAAATAATGTTAATTCCTTGGAAATGTGAAGTAGTTTTACTATGTCTGACTGGGAAAGTGAGGAAAGGTTACTTTAGTCATTACACAGCAATTTCTTCTCATAATTAATTCACTTAGATGGTTTCATCCTAACAGACAAAAGAGTTTCATGGGCTGAATCTTAAATGTAGGAGCTGAGAAAATCTGGACAGTGTCCACAGTAAGGAGCCAATGCTTTTGCTTTCCCTTGGTTGTGGCCTGTGTGTTCCTCTGCGGTTCTATGCTCAGGCCTTAAGAAGTGTGAGACATACTCTTGATCCCTCAGAATGCTCTCTATTTATTTTGCTGACATTCACCTGACCCAATTAGGAGTCTAGAAGGTAAATATTTGTGCCCAAGTTAACCACTTAGGTGGAAAACTAGAAATTTACATAATGATTTGTTTAACCTAGTTCTCTCTGAACATGAAGTGAGTGTAAATGCCTGAGTCAGATATTAAAAAAAACACGTTTTGATATAATCTCTCTCAAACTACACAGAACTGAGATATGTGATAAAAATATTCACATTACTCCAGTTTAGCCCAGGTTTGCCATAGAAGCTGGGTGAGAGTCTTGACTTCTTCTCACTGTTGCTTAGAGGGAGAGTGGGACTACACCAGGGTGTCATTTAGAACAGGAAAGTGAACCAGAAATAGCCTTTTTTTCTGGAAGAGGGGTGCTTAAGGAAGTAAGTTGGTTATAGTAGATGATAAATGTGCTTAAGTATTCCAATGTATTATTTAATCTGCTTGCTTTATTTGGACTTCTCGTTAAGCTGAAAGTCTGCAGAAAGGCTTTTGGAGTGTAGGGGAGGGGTAATTAGGTACTGCGAGACGATATTATAAAAATATTAATATATAATTTATTAATATTAAATAATCGGAACTTGCACCGCCCCCTACCACCATTTAATAATAACAGTAGTAACAGGCTCTTTGCAACGTTANTTTGGGCAGATCACGGGCCCTGCACAAGGCAATCATGTGCCCCCTAGCAACCACAGGTGATGGACAGACCCCAGACCCCAGACTTAGTGGCGCCAGGTCCTTTGTCCCTTTTCCCGCGGTTGCTCTCTCCCCATAACAGAAGGAGAGAGAGCAGAAATACATGTCTGCATAAGCCAGGACATGTACAAGCCCAAGAGGCCTGTTTAGGCCTACCACGACATGGAGTTACAGTTGTCCAGTGCTAATTCTGGCATGCAGAAGAGAAGGTGTGCTTGTAAAACTGACCATATGCTTTTGTTAATGTGTGAGTGTGTCTACATATCTGCAAATAAAGTGTGGCTTTCTGGAAGGAACTTTCAGACAATTTTAAATGCCTGCTGCAGAACACTGAAATTTACAATTGTAAGTACAGAAAAATAAATGTGTTTAATATACTTTGAACACTTAGGAACCATTTTCTGTGGAGGTATTAAATGACAAGTATTAATACTGTGGCCATTTGAAAGAGTTGTTTCTGAAATGGTGTACTGAGAATAAAGGCAAATAGAGTGTAGATTCTTGTATACAGATATTGCATACAAAATCTGTTTCAGCATTAGAAGCATAATGTAATTCCATCAAAACAATGTTGATTCTGTTGAAAATAACAATATTCAATTCTTAGGGCACAAACATGATGCCAAATGTTTCAAAGGTAAAACACAGCTCCAAGCCTCAGATGCACACATTTTGCTTTATGTCTAAAAATGTAAATATTTTTTTTTATTCAGAGTAACGAATTTCAGTCTAATTTTATAAATATGATGCATAAACACTGAAGCCCATATCCTTAAATGTCTTCAACTTGTATTTGACACAAACCAATATGATGGCAGAAACATATTTTTAAATTGCTCAGAGTGTAAGGGTGGGAAAAAGATCTCTGCATAGATAACACTTCCCACTCTTTTTTATATTATTACTGGCCTTTTTTTTAGGACACTGTACTTACTTGGTAAGCCTTTCAAAATATATGCCAATTTGTGCAGCCTGATAATACCTTCTGGTAAACTGTAACACTTGTAATCAAATACAGCAAGTAGACAGCAAGCCAGGTTCACTTATGTGCAAGAATGACTGTAGCAAGTCAGATGTAGAGCTCTTTCTGTAGATGTGTGGTGTGCCTGATGTTCTGTGTTCACCAGGGCTGGTGAAGGAGAGTGCATTTTTTGGACTGCTGTTTTCTGCTTATGGATGTGTGAAGAACAGGTTTCACCAGATCACTGAAGAATTCTTCCTTTTGAAATAAAGCAGCAGGGTTATGCTGTCTTTCTAAGTGAACCTTAGAGATCAATGAAGCAGGGGAGTGATGTAAAAATCCTATGTTACACATTAGCTTCAGCTGATAATTTCAGTTCAAATTTTAAATGTATTTCCCAAATGAAAGCCAATGTTTAAATTCTCTTCTCTTATTCTAAATTCACTTCAACTCTTAACACACTGTAACTGTGTTAAGTGCGCCGTCACCTTTTTACATGTTTCCTAAGTTGACATTATTACAAACTCAAATAAATGCATCTTCCCATTTTGTGCCTTTCAGTGGAAATTCAGTACCATTCTAGGGGTTCAGAGCAATGGTTTGAACTTTATTCTTTTTAATACTGATGCAGAGTCCCAAAATGAGAAGGTCCAGTCTTTGAAACCTCTCTTCAGCTAAACCCCATGAGGAGTTTTCTACTCACATGTGCTTTTATGTCAGTTTTCTATGTTGAATTTTCTTTGATAACTGCCTCAGAATGAGGACAAAGATATTACTATGTTCATGCTAGTCACATGTTTGTAAATGATGAGTTGCTGGTGCCAGTGGTGGCTTTGTTTGATGTTGATTAGTCCATGCTTTGATCCTGTGTAGCTTGTCCTGAATTTACTCCACTGATTCAGAGCAACACAGTATAAAGGAGAGGCTTCTGCTCACACAGCATACTTCATGGATGGAAGCTACTTTTGGCTGGCTTTGAGTGCTCAGCAGGAGAATGCAAATTTTGATGTTTAAGCCTGAGCATGCTAAGTGATTTTTGTCCTCCTTTGCATGGCGTTTCCAGTTGCCTTACCTTGCTGTTTCGGGAGTATTCCCCTATTTGGTTTGGGAGGGCTGGGTATTGTAACACTGGCACATTCTTTCACCATGATCTGCAGCTTTCTTGCTGCCCTTCTGTGATGGTTTGGGAGTGACCCGCCCCCCCCCCCCCCGCTTGTCC